>PVKE010001483.1:14843-17343 GCA_004027555.1 Craseonycteris thonglongyai
GGGGGGGGGGGCCGTGGAGGCCGGGTGCTGAGGGCGCCTTAGCTCCTTCGCCGGGCGCCCCGAGCGGCACAGGGACACTGGGCTGGGGTGGAAGCGTGAGGAACGGATTCCAGCCACCACGGGAGGAGCCTGGCACGTGTGGGGGTGGGGGCGGGGGTCTGGCGTCACGGCGGACAACATGCAACGGCCCCCGAGACCCGCGGGGGGTCCGAGAGCGGGCCCCGCGCCCCGCGCCCCGCACCGCTCACCTTGGAGTCCGTTCCCATTGGTGCTGGTGCAGGAGGGAGGAGGAGAGGCTTGGGGCCGGACCACAGGCGCGAAGGCGCTCTTTTGTTTCACTGCGGAGATGACATTGGCAGGTGAGAATGAGAAAATGCCGTGCGCACTGCTACAGTTTGAAGGGAGGGTGACCGAAGAGGCTGCCATGGTGGGGCTGGCCGGCACTACTGCAACAAAGCACACAGGTCAGCACACGCGGCACCGGGCAGGGCACGCGACGGGGAGCGCACACGGCCTGGCCCGGGCCGCGGGGCCAGCGCGGGCGTCCGGCCGGGCCCCTCTCTGGACAACAGGCACACACTCCTGTCGGGCTCTCGGTTTCCCGCTGGGCGGCCCCGCGTGGTTCCGATTGGGTTGGGGGTTTCCAATGGGGTGGGGGTGCGGGTGGGGGGCCCCGTTTTGGGTCAATTTACGGTCGTCAACGGGGACGCCCAGCCTCCGGGGCCACCCTTCCTCGTATCCAGTAGCTGACATCACAGAACATCCAAGCAACGCACACATTGACTTTGCAGTGAAAATGAATCTGGGTGATGACGTGTGACAAAAACAGACACTTACTGCCATAGGGAGAGTTGGCGGAGGTGCCATTAAGAAATCCAGGCGAGCCAGGGACCCCTAGATTGGCCATGGCGCCACTTCCATATCCATTCATGCTATTGCTCACTGTGTTGTAACTGGACTGCTGGGGAGTACTGCTGGGGACGTAGCCTCGCGGGGACACGCTGCTTGTATTGCGACTGTAGCCGACTGTTAAAATCCCCCCCCCGGCCAAAAATAACGTTATTATCAGGGAGAGACACTGGGGGGAGGGGGGTTTCCCCGCCAATCTCTGTCATAAACATTGTCCCGTGAGCTTCCGCTCTACTCCAGCCCGGGCGCCCCTAGAGCAGCCGCTCCGCCAAACCTCGCACGGGGTGCTGGCCGCCCCCACCGGCCGCCTGGCTCGGACCACCGGCTGCTTTCGGGCCTGTCCTTAGGAGCAGCTGAGCACAGCGTGGCTTCCACGCCGCCCCCCACGCCCCCACTCCGTCAAGGTGCAGCCTCGTAGACCTTCCAATACCGGGGCTGACAGAGCTTGTTTGCGGCCGCGACGCCCGCGGCAGGGCCGTTTGGGGGGTCTTCGTTTACACGGCGGCTGTCTCGGAGCGGGGGCAAGGGCATCGACCTGGGGCCTGCCATGGGGGTGGCTGGCAGCCCAGCAGCACGGTCTAGGGGGTCCTGAGATCACTGCCCCTGCAGGTGCTTAATGGGGGACCCAAAACGGACTCAAGGAACTGGCTGGACCAGTAGCGACCACGACCCCCGGGCGCCCAGGACTCTGCGCTGTGGGCGGAGGGCGGGAGAGACGGCAGTTTCTTCACCTTGATTCGATCCAAACTCAGAAACCAGATCCCGCCCAGGAGAGGGTCCCGTCGGCTGCCTCCGTCCCAGCTACCCTACGGCTGAGCCCAGACGTTCGAGGAAAACCAAGTCGCTTACAACCACCTTCAAGAAAACGTCTAGCAAAGGCCACGCACACTGAGTGGCGGCCGGTGTAGCCGCGACCCCGGCTCTGGGCCGTGTGAGCGCTCTGCCCGCGGCCCGTGCTGGGCGGAGCTTCGGGGGACGGACACCGGGCTGGGCCCGCCCTGCGCGGCCGCCTACCTACCTTGGTCGTTGGCCTGCGACGTCTCCGACACGTTCACGGCCAGCTGGCTGCTGAAGGAGTTCACGCCCATCATGCCGGTGTGCGCGGGGGTGTTGCCCAGCGTGGGGATCTGGTTGTGGTTGCGAGGGACGCTGTACAAGGCCTCCGCGATGTCAGCTGCCCGCTTCAGGATGATCTCCTGCAGCGGGGAGGGTGCTGTCAAGGGAGGCCGGCATCGGAGGGCCGCCCCCCACCCGGGTACCCCCCCTGGCCCGCCACCGCACCTCCCTGGGGCAGCAAGGGCGGCAGGCCACCGCCCCTCGGCCCAGACCCTGACGAGAGGCAGTTTTCAACGGGAGAAGGACTTCGCTCAGGGTAAGAGCTTAAAGGGGCTTTTGGGGGGAGCAGCCGCTGCCGTTCTGACCCTGAGGTGGGCAGCGAGGAATGCAGGGGGTTCAGTCACAGAAACGGGACCCCCGTGGGGTGAGGGGCGGGGGTGGGCATTGCTGTGAGCCCCCTCCCTCCTGTGAACCCGCTGGGTGGGCCCCAAAGTGGTCCTGCTACTGGGTCCGGACCCTGACTTGTCTCTTTTCA
>PVKE010001483.1:22343-24843 GCA_004027555.1 Craseonycteris thonglongyai
TGTCTTGGGATCACCTTCTGCAACCTCTGGAAACCGTAATCTATGGTCGGTTCGTTAAGAGCTGGAACAGGACACAGAAATGGAGGTCAGGCTAATCATCACTCTGATGTCACCCAGGCCGCGCTTACGGCACGCTCACAAACACCCCGCCCGCGTCCTCCCTTTCTGACGCTCCGGAAGGCAAGCCCCTCGGAACGCTAGCTCTGTCTTAAGGAGCAGATTCCCCCCGTCCTTTGGCACATAAACGCAATGATTATTTCTAATCTATAATTAGACTGGGAGAAAGTCAAGAGGTTACTCCATATATTGTAGAGACGGTGGCGCAGTCGGGAAGCCGTGGGTCTCGGGGCCATAGATAGCAATCACCACTGTCATGATCACTGGCTGCATCACGCCGTGCCTTCCACACCGGCCGGCGATTTATGGGAAACTGGCAATTATGACATATGTCCGGCGATTGCTCGCTTCAGATTTATCCCTGTGGTCCCTTTCTGTCTCGCATATTGGCTGAGCCCGACCGGGCAGGAGGAGCGCTTACTCTTGCAAAGCTTTAATAATCTGTGAATGGCTGACTACAAACTGATGTAGAGTTGCTATCATTCCCCCAGCCTCACGGAATTGCCGGCCACAAATAGTAATTAATCTTTTTATCCCTCAAATTGTAATTTTGACTATGAACTGTGCGCGGCCATAAATCAGCGGCACGCGGCTGTGTACAGTGCATGAATCACGGCCGGGACTCCGTCCGACTGCACTCCCTGTGTTTAACAAGCTTTATAAGGAGCCATTGGGCTTTATTATGTCTCTGCCTGACTCCTACGAAAACGGAGCCCCGAGGCCTGGGGACGCGAGTTAAGATGAAAATACTTATTAGAGCACATTATTTCTTGATGTAGATATCGTTTTCCGCGGAGAAACGCCGCGCACATGGCGCGACATAAATCAGGGGCGTTTCTGAGACCCAACAGGACCCGCCGCCATCTATTCATTACTCAGCCCCGCCGTTTGGGCCATTGCTCATTAGCCCGTAATTTGGCGATTAACACCACCCCGCCCAGCAGGTGCCCGGCTGCCAGGATCACAAAGGCTGCGGCTGTAAGGGGCGAGGCGGGAGGCGGCCTTGAATGTGCGCCCCGAAATCACGGGTCACCGTTGTCCTGGAGAGCGTGGGGGAGGGGCTGGCGGGCCCCGGAAGCCACGCCGGAAGACGCCACGCACACTCCATAACGGGCCCGAAAGTTGAGGACCACAATGTGATCTGACATTCCATCATACATCCCGGAGACAAAGGTCCGCACAGGAATGTGAAGTAAGACATTTTCTTGTTAATAAAGCATTGATCCACCGTATTGATCCTACATGACACGGCTTTGGCGGGGGACTCTGCCCGCCTTTTCCTTTGCAAACAGTAAAGCTCCTTCAGAACGCCTGGGCGCATGTGACACGGCAAAATTTCTAACTCTCTGTGATGTAAATTCTATATGTGTAAAACCACTTCATAATCAAACCATTAATCATCAGAAGCTGTCAGCGCTGACTTGGGGGACAATTCGTCATGTCTCCGGCCCCGGCTGGGACGAGGGTGTCAGGGCAGGAGCACCGGGCGGGCAGCCGGGCGGATGGGCCTCACCCAGCGACTCGGTCCAAAAAAAAAAAAAAAATGATGAGACCCGGGACTGCGTCTCCCAGTCAGGGAACAAAACCCGCGGCCCACTGTGCGTTTCGGACACGTCGGGGCTTCTCCTCTCTCCCAGCTAATCACCATGACTGCCTGGTGAAAGGTGATCAGAAAAGATAGATGGGCGGCCGCTATTGATTTCATGCAAATGCCCCTGACAGGTGATCGGCCCTCTCCTGCAAGCTCTCGGAAGCTTTATGACTTGTAATAACCACACACGCTCGTTCTGGGAGATGCATTCGCCCACGTTGCGGTTGAACTGATATTCCCCTTCTACGACCAAAATCGTGCTAGAGGAGCACACACGTGAGAGTACCTTTGCCCCCCCCAACCCCCTTCAGCCCAAGAAGAGCGCTTACATCTTGAGGGCACTGCCAAGGACGCGGGCACGGACGTGTGCCGCGTGCGGTGGGACCCCGCCGTGCCCGCTGGGGGTTGCTGCAGTTTGAAATCCCCCCTGGGGCTTGGCCCCTGGAAGCCCGGAGAATTGACAGGGGAGAATTAGGGGGAAAAGACTGCCCTGCCTCCAGACGACAGAAGGGACACGCTTTGGTGGTTCTGGGGGGTGTCCGAGCCCTGAGGGTGGGGAGACCCAGCGGGCCCCCACCCCCCGAGCGCAGCTGCCGTCCACAGAGCCGGCTGGCGACCTGCCGAGAGCCCAGAGGCACGGAGCCGGGGGCCCGGCGAGGCGGGGGGCTGCCTGCCGAGACCTCGCTGGCACGTTCTACAACAATGGGTGGAGAAAGCCCCAGACCCTTAGCACCGTCTCATAAATCCTCTGCGTGTGGAGTTTACAAGGCGAGGCCCAGCCGGGCAGGGCAG
>PVKE010001483.1:27343-42400 GCA_004027555.1 Craseonycteris thonglongyai
CTCTAGAGGGTGTTAGTGATTTCAGTGACAAAGTGCTATTTGCTGACAAGTAGTTTACACATTAACCAGCTGAATCCGAGGGGGGAAATGCCAATAGCAATTATATCACCTTGAGGTTATTAAATGTCCCACTGATAAGTAACTAGGTGAACCGGACCAGGTGATAAAGACTGCTGTGAGCAAATGACCGCGCCGTGAACACGGCTCCGCCGGCCTGCTGCTTCTCCAGATAGCTTTTCTTTCAAAAAGGACTGTATAAAAAGTTGCCTTAGAAATGCGTGTCCACCGACAATCACATTGGCACTGAGCGCCCCCTGAGCACATCACCCCATCAGAGACCCTTCATCCTGCCTCCTGCAAAGGCCTGCTTTCTCCCCCTTTTTTTAGGCTTTCAAATGATGCTAAGTTCTCCACTTTATCATCAACTGTCTCCTCCAAGTGCATTTCATCTATAAGAAATTCAGATGCTCGGGAAATTAAAATTTCAAAGATCTGCGGAAAAAAAAAAAATCAATGGGGCGAGATCAATGCTCATAGAAATTTCATGAACTTTGAACTGATCCGGGCATGATGATGAGAGGTGGCTGGAGTTTCAGGCGGCTGACGGCTCCTCACGCGGATGAAACGCGGCCCGTGCAGCCGAGAAGAGATGGGTTTCTGCTTTCATATTTTGTCCAACAAAAAAATTAATTTCTGGCCTATTTCAGTAACAAGCGAAAATCGGGGGGGAAAAAAAACCCTGCCTTCCCGACACGACGTGCAGCACCCCCACTTCTTAAGAGCACCTAATGCTTTGCACATTAACGCGGCCACGAAATGAAATCGGCTCCCTTTGCAGCCGATTGCAGGTGCAAATTAATATTGTAAAATGAAGATCAATACATGGACAGGGCCAGATCAATAGTGGCTAAATTATTGCTGCATTTTCCTCCTCATTCAAGATGAGTTGTGTTTTCCTCTCCAAGTCAATACTTTGCAGCTTTTCTCATTAATTTCTCAATAAATTTGGCAATGAATTTCAATCACAGAACTCGGCAGGGTGAGCCCGGCAGCGTGGCATTGCACGGGGAGTACAAAGGGCGCGTGGTTCTGCCCCGCTCACCCTCGGGCGCTGCCCCCGGACTCGCCCAGGGCAGCCTCGCCACCAGGCGGGGACAGACCAGAAGTCATGGGGGACGGGGGGGGGGTCCCCTTTCTTTGACACTCACCCTGCGTTGCCCTCATCAAAGCGACTTGGCTTTCTGGGGTCCTGGTTGTGGGGCCCGGAACCGCCCAAGGCCGGCCTCTGACTCACACCGTGGTGACCCCAGGAGCCCCTCCAACCCACCGACCGCAGGGCATTGTCCCGAAGCCAGGCCTGTACGGGCGGGGGAGCACCGCGCTGGACTTCTACCTGGAAACCAGGCGCCCCTCCTTGGAAGGCGGAGCGCTGGGCATTCACGCAACAGCCCCGCCCGGCCTTGTGCACAGGGACCCTCTTCCATTCACTGCCGCCTGGCAGCAGACGGCAGCATTGTGATGTGACACCAACCACAGAAAAGGGGACAGCTCATCATCCTTGTTACCAAAATAATACCCTCGCTGACAACTACTGGATCGCATTCAATTCTGTTTACATACCTCCAGGAAGGCACTGGCTGGCGGCTCTTAGCATCGTGTCGAAACCACGTCTACCCAGCCCAGCCGGGCCGCGCGGGGAGCTCAAGGCACACGGCACATCAGACGTGCTCACTCCTGACGCCTCTGCCCCTGGGGACCGGGCGCCTGAGAGGCTTCCCGCAGCGGCCCTGAGGTACAGAAGTGGCCGTCCCATCACCCCGACGCCCCCACGGAGGCTGTTCTAGCAAACGCTACCACCCGCCCCTCCACGTCTGGAAGGACCTGTGAACAAAAGGGAAGGGGGAGCCGGCGAATAAAATCGCCCTCAACGCAGTAGAGGTCACACGCCACCTACTGTGACACCCCCCCCCCCCCCCCCCCCCCGTCTTTGTCAGAAAGAGAAATCAAGAGTCGGTACTGTCGACCCTCTTAAGAGATTTCCGGGGGGAAGGGGGCTTAAAACCCAGCGGACAACAGAACGCTCTGTGGATCTGCACATAAACCAGCGTGAAATCTCAGAAGTGAGCTGCAGAACGGGCTCCAGAAGCCACTCGGAGAGACCCTCCCTCCTGCGTTTCGGTAGCCATAGCCCCCCCCCAGCACCCCCCAGGCCGTCCCTTTGCGTGCTCAGGGGCCCACCCTCCTCCTTGAAGGTAGGCTGTTACCCCGTGTCATGTACCTGCCCTACTAAGTGCAGGGCACACAGTAGGTGCTCAGAAGTCACAAGTCATGACTGTGGAGCTTCTTGACAAAGCCAAGCCCATGTAAACAATATCAGTGCTCCTGACTGGGGGGAGCCACAGCGAATGTAGGGGTTCTCACGTGTCCACACAAAGACCTGCTCACGATGTCTCCTAGCGGCATCATCCATACGACCCCAGTGTCATCCAAGACGGGGCCCAGTCCCGTGACGGAACACCACGCGGCCAAGCAAAGGCGGGGAGCCCCCGGGCTCAATCCGACGTGGGAGAACCCGGAAACGTGCTGAAAGGAGCCAGTCACAGGGGCCGCAGGCTGTGTGGTTTGCTGATAGGAAACATCCAGAAGAGGCCAGCGCACAGAGACAGGAGGCGGATTAGTGGGTGCCTGGCGGGAGGGGAGCAGTGGGCATGGGGGTGACTACTAAGGACACAGGTTCCTCGTTGTGTGATGAAAATGTTCCTGAGTTGGCTGACTGCCTGCATGACTCTGTGAAGATACGAAAAACCACGTCAGCGTACACGCCGTGGATTTTACGCTCGCGACACCCCTAATCTGGATGAGGATGTACGTGTCAGCTCACCTGCACCGAAGGCAGGTGTTCTGTGGCCTGAGTCATCCTCAGCTTGCTTGTCCTCTCTCACGTCCAGTGTGTGAAGGCTGCCACACGCTTCAATGAGGTCACATTCACCGAGTCACAAACGACCAAGGTCAGCAGCACATTCGGGTTTAGAAAATGCCTTGAGCATTCTCTCATGAAGAGGTACACAAAACCAAAGAAACGAAATCGTGGGGAGTAACACTGACAACTTGGAAGAGGTCATGGCAAGGAGAGACTATAAAGAGGAAGTATTTTCAACTTGCTCAATAACGCTGGCTTCCTTTATGTGAGCTCCTAACACGTGAAAGGCAATCTGCAAACTCATTTCCACGCATGACGACTTCACCAGGTTGTCCCTATTCCCACGCACAGATGGAAACAGCGCAGAGCAGACGGGCAGGGGAGGTCACGTGGCCGCTGCACTGTCCTGTGTGTCACAGGGCTCCACGCCCTGCAGCCTATCTGTTACCAGCTGGGAATGAGTCACAGGTCAGAGACCTGCGAGAAATGAAGGAAAAACTGGCTTTGAAATAGCTCTAAAGGCAGCAAAACCTTAAGTTCTAAAGTGGGAAACGTAGTCGGAAAACATTTGCTCCATTTTATGATAATGCGTCAGCAGGAACTGTGCTTACAAACAAGTGTGAGGGTAGCACCCAGTAGGACACAACTCCCTACTGTGGTTTCCGGATGGAGGATCGAGGCAGAGGCGTGCGGGCAGCCTGCGTGGGCTGCACATCTGGCTGATGGCAGAGCTTAGGATTGGTCTGTCCACAAATAATAATTATTACAGAGAAAATTTCTGAGGCCTCTTTTACCCCAGTCATTTATGGATACATTTAAAAAGAATAAAATCCTGTTAGTAAAGTAGGACGCAAAGCTATCTATATGCCCAAAAATACTAATTAAGATCCTTAACAAAAATCTTCTAAAATTCCTCAGAAAAATAATTAGTGAAATACGAGAGCTTCTAATAAACTAGAAGTCAGGTTTGAAATGGAGTTATCAGCTTAAAACTGTTACAGATACAAAATGTTTTATGTAAGCCTCATGGTGACTACGAATCAAAAGCCTTCAGTATATACACAAAAGCTAGGAAGAATCTAAGAATAGCAGGAAAGAATATCATCAAATCCCAGAATAAGAGAGAAAAGGGAACAAAAGAATTTAAAACAACAACCAGAAAAAAACAAATAAAACACCAGCAGTAAGTCTATACCGATCAATAATTACTTTAAATATAAATGTCCTAAATTCTCCAATCAAAAGATACAGAATGGTTGAACGAATTAACTATATATAAACAACCAAGACCCAACTACATGCTGCCTACGAGAGACTCACCCAGCTTTAGGGTCACACAGACTGAACGCGGAGAGATGGGAAACGATGCTCCTGCAAATGGAACCCCAAAAGAAAGCAGGGGTAGCTAGTCTTACATCAGTCAGAACAGACTTTAAGCCAAGGTCCATACAGGGCGACCAAGGGGGTCATTCTGTGATGACAAAGAGGTCAACTCATCAAGATGATGTGGCATCTGTTAATAGTGTGTGCGCACCAACGTAGGCGCACACTTAGACGTGTAGAGCAAATATCAAAAGGTCTGAAGGGAGGAATGAACAGCAACACAGGACTAGCAGGGCACTTCAACACCCCACTTTTAACAATGGATAGATCATCCAGACAGAAAAACTCATTACGGAAACATGGAACTTCAACTACATGTTAGAGTAGAAGGACCTACCATGGAACGTTCCACAGCAGAGTGACCACGTTCTTCCCACGTGCACAGGGGCGTGCTCGTGGACAGATTCCCACGTTAGGTCACACATCGAGTCTTAACTTTAAAGAGCATGGAAGTCATATCTGGCATCTTTTCCAACCACAATGTAGAAAACCAGAAATCAACAATAAGAAGAAAAGCGGAAAATCCCCAAACACGTGGAGGGCTTCTGAACAACCAATGCGTGAACCGAGACATCGTGATACATGAAGTGTCTCTGAGACCGAGGAAAATGGAAGTAACAACAAACCGAAGCTTATGGGATCCAGACAAGCTGTCCTACGAGCGGAGCTTACGGTAAGACGCGTCTACACTAAGAGAAAGAAAGATCCCAGATGAATAGCCTTTCCTCCTCAAGAAACTAGAACAGAAGCGCAAACTAAGCCGAGGGTGTCCAACCTGTTGGCTTCCCTGGGCCACGTTGGAAGAAAAACAATTCCCTTGGGCAGGGGTCTCCAAACTACGGCCTGCCGGCCGGTGGAGACCTTTTTATCTGAATAAAAAAATAATATTAAACAAATACTTAAAAACATCTGTGTTTTGATTCTTTTTTATTTGGACCTCGAGTGTGTCGTCGGCCCCCAAACTGCTGTTTGATAGTTAATGCGGCCCGCGGGCTGACAAGTTTGGAGACCCCTGGACTCTTGGGCCACACATAAAACACTAAGGATAGCTGATGAGCTAAAAAAAAAAAGGTGGGGGTCACCAAAAAAAAATCTCAGTGTTTTAAGAACATTTACGAATTTGTGTTGGGCCACCGGCGGCCCACAGGCCGTGGGTTGGACAAGCTTGACTTGACGTTGAACGCCCTCCGTCACGCGTGCTCTAGAACACGCACCAGGCCCCCGTGGAACTACGTTGTTCCATACGCGCGTTAACTTATTTTCTTTATGTAGCCAATAGTCCCCATCACTAAGGGCCTTCATGTTGTTGTTCTAGTGAAAAACCACCCTCAGAAAGAGGCCTGCATTTTTACCACCAGTAAGTAAGATCCAGCTGATTCGAAGACAGTTTTCTAAAAGTAAAGGGCATCCCAAAATTCACGCAAGATTTGAATTTCCCGTCATGTGTGCGGTAAAGTGTTGCCAACGGAAAAAAAAAAAAGACAGCGTGACAGCGGACCGTTCAGGGTTATTAAAAATGGCGCGCCACACGAAAGAACGCGTTTTCATCGTGGAGCAATGAACATTTACAGCTTTTAATGATAAACCTGTGTTTTCGATCAAAATGACTTCTTGCGTGAATTTTGGGACGCCCTTTACTTGTTCTCAGCCTGAGCTCTTGGGGATCTAAGCCTCAGCCTGGAGCAAACGTGTGGGGAAGGGTGCGCAGGCCTCCCCAAGTCGGGGTGCGGCGTGAGACGGGGCGCCAGCCCCCATCTCCAGAGAATCGCCCTCCCTGTGCCCTTCCAACGGCCGCACGTGCAGGTGGCTGGGCGGCCAGAAAGGAAGCAGCGGGGATGTTTAGCTCTGGGTCCTGTCCCAGGGCCACACGGTGAGCCATGACTTCCCCTCTGGCGTCCAGGGACCGCACGCTTCCGTGTACGGGGAGGGGGCGGTCTGCGCGGAAACGCCTGAGCGTGTGGCAGTCCTCACCCCCGTCCCTTTGACGCCTTGTCCTCACCGCTTGGCTCTGCGCTTCCGTGGATGGATTCTACTCGGTGGTCACCCCGGGACGTGCGGCATGCATCCCGGCCAACCAGAAACTCACCGCGGAAGTCCCCGCCGGGGGCCCATCCGCTCAGTGACGTTGCCCCTGGGTCTCCTGGGCGGGTGGGCAAGGGAGGCCGGGGGGGGGTGGCTGGGGGCTCGGTGCCAGAGGGCCAGGCCGCCCCCCGCCCCACAGCCACTGAGCGAAACCCAATGACCCTTTTGTCCTTTGGGAAGATGAATCGCTGTGTCCTCGGCTGCGTTTTGTCAGGGTTGGTGCCGGGAGTCAATACCTTCACCTTGACGTGGAAACTTTGTGATTGATCAGGTGGGCTCTCCTCCCGCGTGAGCGCCGCCCCGGAAAGTACAGCGAGTCGGGGCGCCGGGCGCAGACTTTGGTCACAGCCACTTGGAAAACAACCAAAGCCCCTCCGATGACAGACAAATGTGTCTTGTTAGCAACTGCCCAAAAGCGCTTGACTTGTACTAATAACAAAAAGGCCATGCTGGTCACCGTGGGTCCAAAGACGAAGCACCCTGTCACCAGCCTGGTTGGGAAATTAGCAAATAATGTTCTTTTCCTTGATAAATGGGTGACAGCTCCCTCTCACCAATCATTTTTAACATTTTGATGCGTGCCTATGATCCCACCGGAGGAGCAGAAAAGTTTACTGGCCTCAATTTTCAGATGATGAATGGGACTCTCTAAATGTGCGATTTCTGTATGAGGTATAGTTCATTTTAAGCAATTCTCGTAAATGGGTGTCACTGATTAGGACAAATCGTCTACTTGTGCAATAGCACAAACGGTGTGTCTCATTCTCCCGGCCTCCTTCGAGACAGCCGGGGAAGGGGACAGCCGTGACCCCGGCAGCCCTGGCAGCCCTGTGTTCAGGGGGCACGTCACTGAGCGTGCACGCCGCCGGAGGAGCCGGCGGGGATTTGGCCTCACACCGTGTCACATGGTTCACCACAGGACCCCAGCGGGGCACCCCGCCTGCCTCTGTAGCCCTGAGGGGCCCGCCAGTGACCCCCAAACTGGCAGGTCTGGCCCTACTCCCAGGCCTGCACACCACGCCAGTCGATGGGGAAAATTGGCCCTCTGTCACTAACTCGGGGACAAATGACAAGAGCAAGGGGGGAGCCATACCGGGAGGATAAACGGTGCTCTCCTCAGAGTCTGTGCCATCTGGACCACAGCCAACTCGCCAACCAACGGGTCACAAATGCACATCTCACCCACCTCCACGTGACCAGCCTCACATCAAAGCAAAGGTGTCCCCGTCCGGGGACGCAGACTCCCACTGGGCCCCTCCAGCTGGGCAGCGGGAAACCCGCTGCGGACAGGGCTGGACAGGGAGCCTCCCAGGGCCACCGGGCCTCACGGGCCGGGATGGACAGGGGCTGCCCCGGGGAACCCGGCCGAAGGGCTGGAAGCTCCCCGAAATCCCAGAACCCGGGGTTGAAATACTTGTTTCTGCCCCGTGTCCACACATGTGGTTGGAAACATACCATGGAAATGGTCAGGTGGTTCACATTTAAGGGAAGGCATTAATTAGCATTTGGTTTAGCATCGTAAAAACAGTATGATTTGTGGGAGGCAATTAGGGATCATTTGCTGTGTGGATACAAGTAATTTGTTTGAAGAGCGCTGGCCTGGGAGACAGCTTGTTGGTGCTGGCCGTGGTCGAAGGCGCTATTGACTGTACCGTGTGTCACCGTGCTGGTGACAGAATCGCGCTGAATGCACACAAAAGATCTTCCAGGCACTTCAGAACACGAGCGCCTTTCGAGGGGTGAAGTGGAGTGGGGCTTACGTGGTGGAAGCCCGCCAGAGGACAAGGTGGGCACCAAGGGCAAGAAAACTGTCACCCCCGGGGACAGGTCACCTTCCCCTGGACGTGGCGCCCATGGAAGACGCAACCTGACTTGCTTTTTTGTTTTTAGAGCCAAAAAACGTAAGCACTGTGTCAGAAAGCACACAAACTGTTAGCAATTACCGGTTGAGGAATGATTTCATAAGCTTGAAATTGAATGCACGTCTTTGTGTGCAGAAAATAATCATTTTCACGTCCCCGTCTTGGGAATGAACTGCAGGCCTGAGACCGGGCCCCGCACTCTGCAGACCCCTCGTGTGCCCGCCCTGGGCGTGTGTCCCGTGGACGGACGGCCGCACAGCCGGGGCTGGCCTGGGGCCGACGAGACGTTGACGCCCAGTAACTTGTGACAGTTTCTTCAACTGCGCAAAAGAAATCTCTGCCATGAGAGTGGGTCCAACAAGCATTTGGGTACAAAAGGTCACCAGAGGGAGACCCCTCGGAGTCGCGCTGGGGTCCTGGGGGACCACGCTGGGACGTTCTGGCCACCGCCCACCAGCTCGGAGTCTTTTGCGTCACAGGACACTGTTCTGCCACAGGGGCACTGTTAGAACACGGTCGCACACACACTCGTGCCAACACGCTCACTCCAGGACCCGCGGCTGCAGAAGTCGGTGTTGCTCTAACGTAAAATTTCAATTTGAAGCGTACCAACGCCAGTGCTTCTAGTCTCATTAAAACATCCTTTCTGTTATGGCTCTTAACACTCGGGCGGGTGTCACGGGTGAAATGCCGAATGTGAAAACGGTTCACTCTGCCTTGTGCCACCCAGCTTCTCAGGTAGTTCCGTTCCGGGCCCGTTTTAATTATTATTAAACAAGCCAAGGAGACACTACTAGACAAATATTAAAACAAGCGTTGCAGTCGGTTATTAATTTGCACTGTTCACTTCTAAATGCAGCAAATATCTCATTAATTTAATTTTCGGGGCCCACCCGCCTATATTGCATTTTACAGTCTAGGAGGCAATTTACTATTAACTGGCAATTACATACAGCCCGGTTGTTAATTCCGCTCCTAAGTGCTGGCCGCTTGAAAATTGTTCTCTCTCTCATTTCTGACCTTCTTACAACAGGGGTGAGGCCCCCTGGGGACACACGCGGGGCGTGCGGAAGAGCCGGACATGGTGGCGGTGCCTCATTCTTTTAATTCACCGTGCTAATCAACTGAGCTGCCACTGCCTCCCTAGGTAATTGTGTCTTTATCCTCGTGAAGGCAGCAGGCCCGGGGCCTGGACGGATGGCCCGGGAGCGCCCACGCCCGCTCGGGGTTGACTGATCGGGTCTGCTTCTGAGAAACCTGGTGTTCCTCAGCTCACTGTAAACAGACCATTTAGGCCGCTCTCTGTCACAGGTTCATTATCCCGGGAAGGTTCACCGCGAGGGTGTCCCGGCAGCCTCGGGGCGGGGGCAGGCTGATGGGAGCCAGATGCCCAGGGGACAGGCGCCCTCCCGGGAGGGGCTGGGCACCCCAGTCCTGCCGGCCAGAAGGGCTGGCTCAGCTTTCAGGGGGGAGTGCCATTCCCAGTGATTGCTTCATTGTCCCCATCAATGCAAATCAGACAGAAGCTTCCAGGTCAGACAGGTTACGACCCCACCTCTCCTCTGCTCCGGGGAGTGGAGGGCCCCGTATCCCTTACACGGCGTTTGAAATGTATATTCCCGTGAATGACGGGGGTGTGGGGGGAGGCGATGAATTAGCCTCCCGCTAGCAAAGGCCCCGCTCGCTGAATGGCCCCATTGAAAGGCCCCTGCGTGGGAGAACCGACCAGGAAATCCCAGAGCCTCGGGCAGCCGGGACCCTGAACCTGCAGCCCGAGAAGCCCCGTCGGCTTGGAGCGGACACCGCGTCCACGGTGCAAATGGAAAACGGGCCTCTGCCCAGCGGGTGGTGGTTGGAACTAACTCAGGGATAGACCCTTCTCTTGGGGGAAGGGGGCAGAGCACCCCAGATGCCCCAAGAGAAGAGCTCTGGTCCAGGAAGGCGTCCGCCCAGCTAGAGGGCAACGGGCTGCAGAGAGCGAGCTGCCTGACACCCACCCGCCCCCCACTGGGCCCTGGAGCAGGGAGGCGGCCCTGCCCCTGCAGGCTGTCCCCATGTGACACCCGCGGGCCAAGGACAGACGGCTCCTCCCCCAGACACAGCGTGTCCGCCAGGCTCAGCCCTCGCTCTGCTGCCCGGGGGCCAGAATCCTCAGCGGTTGACAAGCAGGGGACCGGGAAGGGGCAGAGCTGGACCGTCCCACATCACACGTCTCCTCAGAAGAGTCCCCATCCCCAGTAACCAGCTGCACGTCTCCCCAGGAGAAGGTCTGATGGAAGAAGGACCCACCGAAGGTCCCCACAAAGGCGCTCCGCCAGGAGGGCCCATGTGATGCGGGACCAGCGCCTTCCTCCTGCACAGCTATGCAGGCCAGGCCGGTCCTGCACAGACACGTTCACGCGGTGGCCTGAAGCCACGCAGGACCCGTGTGCCGTGTGGCAGGCATGTAGCTAACAGGAGATGTGGCCGGTGAGTGGGTACTAAACGTCCCTCCCTCTGAGGAAATCAGGACCCCAACAAGCGTCACACCCCGGCAGTCACCGTCTGCAGGCGGAGCACCCGCCACGGGTCAGACAGAGCAGCTGCGCCACAGAACCTACAGGGGGTGCTGTGTGGAGGGGGCACTCAGAGGGATCGGGGCCCACGTCCTCCCACGAACACCGGGCTGGCCAAAGTGGGGCGCCTGTCACCTCGACAGCCTGAAGTTCAGAAACCCAGAGCCACACGCACCCCTGGCCAACAGTTCGCGGAAGGCGGGGTGCTGAGCTTGTGGTCGGGCGTGGCTGCAGCTCATGCATGAGAGGGGCCGGAGCAGAGGTGCTGAGCAAGGCCCCCCGCGCCCCCCCGAGCCCGGGGCCCGGCCCTGGGGTCCACCTCCCGGGGACCCGTGCGCATTGGCTGAAGGAGGTACCTACACACGCTTACGAGGTGCCCTGAGTCCTGCAGACCCGTTTTGCAGGCCTTTGTTTTTTAATGTACGGGGCACCTCAGCAACTGGACTCGCTGCCCCTGCTCGGTCTCTGGGCACCGGAGGCATGTCCAGACCCCAGCCGTGGGCAGGGACATGCACCCACCACCGCGTTCTGCTCCGTGCACCTGCGCTGGGCTCTCCGGCAGCTCGTGTGTGTTCGTCCCCGGAAGAAAGCGGCCCTTGGTGTGGAGCAGGTTACCCCTCTCCCACCTGGACCGTGTGGATGGATGCTGAGCACCCAGGGCTGAGAGCGAACGTGGCCTCGTCCCTCCAGGCCCTCAGGTGTCCCCGGGGGCCCAGGCTGGTCCTGAGGTGACACCAGGTCTACTGGAATGTGGGCACTGGGGGAGTTTACGGTCTGCACTTCACACTCCTTCCAAATATCGGGGGGGTGAGCAACTTCTACTCACGCTTCAAACCCCAAAGTGGAAGGGACCTTGGTCTGCATTGTCACCTGCCTGGTGGACCCAGGAGAGGCCTGCACCCCAATGGGAGGTGACAGGGCCTCATTGAAGCCCCCCAGGCCCCAGGCCACCCTCACCGCTCACGCACATCGAGGCCACAATTCAAGGCAAGGCCTCGTTCCTGGCACCCTCACCGGGTTTCAGCAGGTGCTGTCCATCATCGAGAACACCCCCCAAATACTGTAGTTTTGCACTTGGCCGGGATAGAAACCAAACGAGAACACGGCCTACGTGTATGTCCGGCATTTCTCAACAGCAGTCTCCGTCAGATCCTGTTCACAACGCACTCCGTGGTGGAAAGCCGAGTGTGTAAGGCAACTTTCGAATAGCAGACGTGTAACTTCAGACATGAGACTGTCTGCTGACCCGAGTTTGTCCGAGACCCTCACAGATCACGGATCCCCTCTAAGAAGCAGTGAGGTCTAGGGGGTGAGACCCCCACCCCGGGCCTGAAGCAGAACCCCGGCTTACGCAGAAGGCCCCTCATTTATAGGGTGGGAGACCTTGGGCACGTGACTTAACCCCTGAATCTCCGCTCGTGCAAATGAGCAATCGTAACACAGGGCAGCCCCACGGAGTGACGAGATGGGAGCGAGCCGGGCACCTGGGCAGCCCCCCGATGGGAGCGGGGGTGACTTGCTCCTCACAACCCCACCGCCTCGCTTGACAGGTGAAAAGTAGGCCCACGGTCGGAGGGGCCGAGACCACATGGCCAGCGGGGGCCGCACCTGCCACAGCGTCTCGCCACCTTGGATGGGGACGTGCACACGGTGCACCTGACGAAGCCCAGCCCGTGCGGCCGGGGGCCTCGCCGGTTCTCACCGCAGAGCCGGCAGCGCCGTCCCAAGGGGCCGCCCCGCTCTGCCGCGGAAGGAGAAAATGTGAACTCACCGGTGTAGACAAACCGCCCCGGAGCACCTTTGCAGAACTGCTTGGATTTGTAGGACAGGGTGACTTCAACGACGCCGGGAATGTGCCGCGGTGGGGTCTGGACGCGGATGGCGTGGGGCGTGATCAGCTACAAGACCACAGTGAGCGGGCGATCAGCGGGCTGGCCGGGGGAGCCCGGCGGACACTCGCCAGTTGGATATAATTACCAAAATGAGCAAAATTGGACCATCGTCTCGGAACGCCCCCCCCCCCCCAGCTGTCACCCAGAGACAGGGAATCCAGTGCTCTTTAAGAAAAATATCTGCAAATTATCCCGGGTTTTAGTTTGCAGGAAAGGCCACAGGGCATCATTCATATGAAAATTGCCACCATATGTCCCCTTAAACCTGCTTCTAGTCATTCTAGCACTAATTGTTCCAGGGTACTGAGGGACCTCCTACCGCAGGTTTCAAACCCCCAGGTTGGGGAGGGTGGGGGGCGTTCTGTACCCACCCCCCAGAGAAGCGCCTGCCCCCAGGAGGACCGTCAGTCAGGAGGGGACTTGGGGACAGAGTGCCAGGAGTCTGTGCACCACGAGTGGCGGACGGCCTTCGGGGAAAACGCCACCACGCAAAGGGCCCACTTCGCAGCCTTACCTCGCTCCACACCAGCATTGTCCCGAACACGACTTGAAGGCCGTCGAAGAAGTTGTCCCCGATGATGATCACCGTGGCTCCCCCCGTGGTCCAGCCTTCGCTGGGGCTGATGGCCTTGATGCACGGAGTGGCTGCTCGCACAAGACAGAGAACGCAGGCCTTAGCGCCCCGGCCGGCCACGCCAGCCACTCTGCCCGCCACCAGCGACCCGAGCGCCGTGGGCGGGGGTGGGAGCCGCCCCGCCAGGCGCCGCGCAAAGGGCAACCGTAGATCAGCATGTTTGACGTGTTTAAAGCAAACTATTCAATGTTTTATAAAGCACAGGCCAGGCCACGGAATACTAGCGAGCAAGAGGAAAAAAAAAACGGCTTGATATAGCAAATTACGTGTCAGGGCAAATATGACTATTACAGACGATTAAGCCTGGCGTGCCGACTTATCTGCTCTGCTGTACAGATCTAAGCAGCGTCAATGCAAAGGTTGTGGAGGGAGACGGAAGAGCAAAAGCCTCGCACTTCGATTCCGCGTAAGCGGCTAATTGGGTTGGGTTTTCCATCCGCGAACTCTGCCTTCTGGTTCAAAACTTCATTTTCCTCTGTCACTCCACAATGACTACTTTTCACTTTCCATCAGGGGGAAAAAAAAAAAATCCAAAGCACCGTGTTAATACTTTTGTCAAAGGTACACATTTTACATCTGATATTGTTTGTTGACAGGACTCCCTGAGCTGTTGGCCTGACCTCTCTTTGTCTCCCGAGCCCTCACATTTGCATGAGTTATTACAACGGCACAGGCGGGCTGCCGCCCTGCTGGGGGGAGGAGCCCCCTGGGGAGGCCCGGAGGGGCTCCCAGCAGCCCTGGGAGTGGAGGCTGCAGGGGGCTGGAGGCCGGGGCTTCCAGGAGGCCGGCTTTGTAGGGGCCGTGGGGCCGGCCCTCCTCTGCAGGGCTGGCCTTCTGTGGACAAGCCCGGTGCAAACGTGCCGCTGACGCAGGCCTGCGGCCCGCTCCTGGGAGGGGCTCTCACTCGCTGAAACGCAGGGGCTTCTCTGCCTGGCTGGGGCACCGTCCTCAGGACCCCGGCCGCCGCTCCGTCTCCGCCTTGGGGCGCAGAGAAGAGCGGCAGTGTGGGCACCAGGAGGCGGCCCCTAATCCCTGCCAAGTCTCTTGCCTAAGTAAGGTTGTCTGGACAGTGACACCCCAGAGAGCAGGAGCCCCAGGCCTCCCTCCATTCAGAGGGAGAAGGAAGCCCCCACACGAGCCCGGGGCCACCCCCGGGGCCGTGTCTGCCGCCTCCTGGCTGCCTGGCTGCGTGGGTACCAAGAGGGGCCCAAGTGGAAGAACCTGGCCGGTGTGGTTCTTCCGTCGCCCCCAACCAGCTCTGCGGGTTTCTGTCCAGAAGGCAGTAGCCAAGCGCGGTGAACAGGACCTGGCCGCGCAGCCCGGCTCCCGCCCCGGTGCGCATATGCGCGCCCCCCGAAGGCTACCCCGGGGCCTGACCAGGCTGTTGGTCTTGTCTGAGGCCCCAGGCCCCTCGGCTTCAGATAAACGGCCGTTGGAGACCCTGGGCAGGACGCGGCCGCGCGTCTCCCTACGTGGCGTTTTTCGGAAGCCGCGTGCGCGGTTCCCCTGCCGGGTCAGAGGCAGCACGTCGCAGACACCGTCTAGTTAATCACCATTAGCTATTGTTGTTCAGCACACCGCCGACATCCACCTTCCTTTGTTTGCTTTAATGTTGGACTAGCGGGGGTTATATTTGCTCATTCTGAACGCATCTCCCTGGGCAGCAGACGCGCAGAGCACACACTGGGAACCTGCCCTTAACTAGCGCTGTTGACTTCATGCTAATAAG
>PVKE010001483.1:42500-62500 GCA_004027555.1 Craseonycteris thonglongyai
GACCTTCATCAGCACAGCCAATTATGGCAAATAATTCACCAAAAAAAAAAAAAAAAAAATTACAGTAAACAAATTTACTTTGGAGGTGAGAAAAGCAAAAAGAAGAAGCAGCAGCAGCCAGGATCCACCGCAGGCCCCGGTGCCGGCTCCCCCGTGGAAAGCCTCCTCGTCCCGGGTGTGCGGCGGTTCTCAGCGGCGAGAGCCCGGGGCCGCCTGGGCCCCCGCACCCAGAATAGCCATCTCCCTGCTGCCCGCATTTGCATACATTTCAATGCACGTATAGAGAGGGAACATGTGTTCAGTGGCACCATAGCAAAACGAATTACACAGACAGCGCTAGAGATCTGATGATATACGTGCACAATACAGCCCAGCAGATGACATAGGCTGGCACAGCAGCTGAAGGTGGGGCTGAGCACAGTGGGGAAGGAGCCCCCCGCGTGCACCCCGGTTCCCTCCGCAGGACCATGGTGGGAAGGGGCCCGACGGAGACACCCTGGTCTGCGAGCTCTCCCTGAGCCCCGGGGCTGCCGGGCTCCGGAAAAGATGGGACGTGCGCCAGGGTGACCCGTTTGAGCTCTATGGTGGCCACACACGAGGCCCGCCCTTGGCCCTGACGACCTCCTGCATGCGGACGCCGTAGGGACCGACGCTCCGAGCATCCGTGAGGCGGCCGGAAGCCGGCGTGGCTGACCACAGCGTTCCGGTTCGGCTTGCTTGCTCTTTGGGGGGCGTCTCTTGACCACATCCAGTATTCTGTTAGTAAACAGCTTCCCCGTCCCGGTCCCCGTTCATCAGCAAGCTCTCTTGAGTAATATCATAGCATTTGTCACCTTTCTCTGCATTCACAATATTGAGGCACTCAAACAGGCCTAATCTTGCCTCATGAAGACTTCTTTGTTCTGCCTGCTAAAATGTCTTATAATTGTGCTTGGGATGTCCAGATGGCTGGCTGATACTCCAGCTGATAGGATTATACCTTTTACCTCTCCTAGGGCCATCTGTTCCCCTTAACTCGCTAAAGCCCCACAGCCTGCCTTCGGTTGCCCTTATTGCATAAACCTAACCGCATTACGGCACTTGGCATGCAAATCGCTCTGCGCTGCGGGCCGGGTGCTGGGCCCGGCTCACGGAAGCTTTAAACGGGGTTGGAGTCGTTTACAAGGGGACAAGTGACAGGGAAAAAAAAGGGGGCCAGGCAAGCCTGCCTTCTGCGAGGCCACGCTGGAAGGGAGGACGGTTGTTTTCCCCTCGCCTGTGTTCCCTGCTGTAAATAATCCGCCTCGCTTTCGGGGAGCTCAGAGGACGTGGTGGCAGACATCCATGTCCACAGCAGGGGGAATTCGTTCACTTGGAAACCATCGGCGAGTGTGTACACACTGCTGGTGAATATTAGATGATTGGATAATGAGGTGTTAGCCAGGAGAGGCTGCTCAGAAGCACAGGGCTGTGGTTTCTGGGGGCGCTTTTTCCTTAAAGAATGTGGGACGGACTCAAAGACAGCACCCCCCGTGCAATGTGTCCTCACCAGGCGGGAGGTGGTTAAGTGGCCTGTGGCCATGATGTGGCCAGACCTTAACATGAACCTCCCAAGTGTCAGCTGTACCCGGAAGTGACGGAGGCATGGGATGCATACACCCCTTCAGCCTGGAGGGAACCCCGTCGTGTTCTGTCAGGCCCTGGAGAACCGGGCGTTCGTTACAAAACAAAACAAACACACACACACACACACAAAACCCTCCCTGTTTATGACAAAGGGCCTTTTCTTGAAGACCTGTACAGATAGGCTGGTTCTCGGAGTCCCTCTTTCAATGAGTCACTTTCTGGGGTGGAATAAGGCATTTCAGTCTCCTTGCAAGACAGGGACTTGGTTCAAATGTTGACCAAAAATTGAGAAACAAACATAAAAAAGAAAAAGAGTCATGGATCAAAACCGCTGCTGCTAACCGCTTCTGATTCGTTGGGTTCTGTCTCTGAGATACCCACCCGCGACCTTTACTTTTCTAAATGGTGTATGTTCTGCTTACAGGCAAATGCTTTTTCGTGCTCCCTACAAAAATAAATACTTGTACTTGACTCAGATGATCACAGCTCATTAGAGGAGGCTGGTTTGGGGCTCAGACTACAGCCTGACACCGGGGGTGGGGGGCCCCCCGTGAACCGTCGCAGGGCCAGCCCCGCCTCTCTGGGGAAGCAGGGCTGAGCAGGGGACTCAACCTCCTTAATTGCGAACCTCATTAGCGACGGTTGCCAAGCAAAACACACGCCTACCGACAGTGCCTAGGAAGGAGATAAACAGCACGTCACAGGTTCTAATGCCGCCGCTCCCAGGGCGACCCTTAATCATTATATTTTCGTCCTCTTCTCCCTCAGTCATTAGTGGAGAAAAACAAATGAGTTGATATGCGTGGACCACAGCAGACTCAGAAGTTGTCTTCCAGTTTTGATGTGTGAATCGCATGGTGTTCTGGTGGCCGGCGTGGGCTTCGTTCATCTCCCCATGTTCACGTGTGTCCGTGTCAAGGGCAGCCCCTGAACCCGAGACCCCGGGACCGAGGACGTGACTTCATCGCGCTTAGTTCTAGGAGTTCTTTGCGCAAACGGACCGAAGCATGCTGTTTTGTTTACAACTCACTTTAAAAAAAAAAAATAGCTGGCATCGCTGTCTCCTATTGGTCAGGCCGCGGTGATGGTTCTGAAACGTGTGATGGGGGGAAGGATCTTACTTGGCAGGGGCCTGGGCCTAGGCCCGGCGGGGGCTGGTGAAGGCCCCTGGTTCCGAGAGGTTCTGAATTCTGACTCTGTGTCCCAGAAACGCACCTCTTCCAACAAGCACAGCCCAGCACTTGGAAGCATTGGGTGCAAAACGTCTTATGCTGTTTTTTTCTCACCCCCTCCTCCCTGCCCGCACGGCGATCCCTCCTCCCTGCCTCCCTCCCTCCTTGAGTCCATTCTGAGCCAATGGCACCGGGATGGGACCGCCCTGGGAGAGGTGTGCACGGGTCCCTGGGGGTGGCCTTCCCGATGCGGGCTCAGGACAAGCCCAGGTGACACCAAAGCAATGAACATCTCAAGAAAAGCTCTAAGCCACAGTAAGCGTGGACGCAGACGAACGTGGTGAAGGCTACGGCGGGTGAGGTGAGGGGGGTGCTGGGCCCCCCTAAAGCGACAGGCCGGCGAGGGCTCTGCCCCTGTGCACTCGGGGGGCACCCAGGTCCTGCTGGGCAGCGAAGGACGGGGGGGAGGGGGCGCCAGGGCAGAGGAACAGGACACGAGGCAACGTCAAGGATGGTGCAGAGGAAAAGAAGCGTCGCAAATAAAAAGAGACATGTAACATGTGCCTACCATTCTCCAGATAAGAAGGGGCCGTACCTTCTGACGGGTCGAGACGGCGCGCCCGGCGCCCGTGCTTGGAGTTGTTGTGCACAAACATGTTGTCGGACACGGCCAGCACGTGACCGTCCACGTTGACGGTGGTCGACACAACCACCTGCGGAGAAGAAGCGGGTTTGAGACGGCCGCGGACACGGGACGAGAGCCGCCTCCCCTGCCGCCCGCGCCCCCGGACCGTCCCCACCGCCGGACGCGCGTTCGCGGCTCCCCACGGTTGTGTTTGGACTCCAGGTTGCTTCTCTTCTAAGCATGCGGCCCTGACTACAGTTTAATCTCCTATTCTGCTAACAAGTGGATCCAGTTCAGGGACGTAATCTTCTAGCCATTCGCCTCAGCAACTCCCCTCTAGCCACTCCCGGTAAAGCTGCGGTTCTGATTGATCTGTGCGTACATATTGACTAGGTAGTTTATCTAATTAAAATGCGTTCACTTGAGACTGTCCTCCCCTGAAGAGATGTGAGGATTCAGTTGCCCAAAAAAAAAAACCACAAGTCTTCATAAACCAGAGGTGTCCCCACTATCATCCGGGGTCCCTTCCACAGTCACCTCCAATGGCTGGCAGTGAACGTTTTTGCATCTGAAAAGGCCGAGCTGAATGTGAACCGTGAACGTGCTTTCAATCCGGGGAAAGTAGATGTGGGGATGGCGAGGACCCTGAGCTGCCCAGGGACTGTCCCCTCTGCTGCAGTGAGTGACAGCCCATCCCAACTCCAGGCTGCGGGGCAGCCGGGGCCGACGGCGGGGACACCGCCCTTGGACCCTCAGCTGCTTCTGGTAGAAGCGGAAGAGGAAACCGCACAGGGCAGGGCCTTGCCGACCCCAGACACCTTCCCCGGTGGCCTGTCACAAGCGTCCCCGAGGGGCACCCATGAGGACTGGGAAGAGGGGAGACACCCACTGCGCCCCGAGGCCACTCCCCCACGCGGGTGGAGCCGTGTGGTTCGTGATCACGGTCAGGGCAGCTACAGCAGCAAAGGCAGGGGCCCAGGTTCCGTCTGGGGCTCGCCGCAGCTCTCAGGGGGCTGGGCCCGGCTTTGGGGCGCCGGGGGCCTGGCTCTCTGCCAGGTGTGGGTAGCGGTGAGGGGGCCGCACCCCACAGAAAAGTGTGCGGCCCGAGGTGAGCGGGGGGCCGGTGGGTCCCAGTCCACGTGCACCTTCCATGCGTAAAATGGCCAGATGCCTGTGCGACAGTGCAGTGGACCTTAGTTAATAACAGCGTATCCATGTGGGTTCGTCCAGGGCAGCAAATGCACCCCTCAATTCACAGCGTTAGTGATCGGGGGACACTGAGGTGGGGCGCCTGGGGGGCGCCTGGGACCCCCGGCACTTTCTGTGCAACACCTCCTGAAAGCCCAAAGCTGCTCTCGGAACCAGCCTACTAGTAATAAGAGTGACGTTCAAAATAAACTTTGTTTCTAAGGGTTAAAAAAAAAAGGCCAGAGCTCCACATGCACATCTGAACGCGAGTGCTAGTAACTGGCCTTTCACGTGACAGCAGAACCCACAGGCCCCACGGGAGCCCTGGACGGGGGGCCGCACCCCCAAAGCTGCCTCACGGGGGGCAGCTTCCTTGGCGACTCTTGCCCGGGTGGGCATTGCCGAGATCGCCGGGGCCCCTACATCAGGCCCCGAGCCTCGAGATCCTGCCAGAGCCCTCAGCACCCCGGGGTCCACATTCAGACCCCACAGCGTCTTCCCTGTCACCGCCTCCCACCGGGCGGCCACCTGCCCTGCCCAGGAGGCAGCTGCTTGGACCCCGCTTTGGTGCCACCAGAGGACACGGGGCTGCTTCCCCTGAGCCGGGCCCCACACAGGCACGTCACTGACACCCAGACGTACCCCTGTCGGGCCCCTAGACCACAGTGTGCTGAAGAAACAAGAAGTAAAAACAGAACTCGGTCATCGCTCTGTCCATGTCCAGCTCGGCCCCCCGGGGAGGAGAGGGGAGTGATGCCACACGAAAGCGGATGCTCTGTGTCCGGTGCCCCCGGCCGGGCCGGCCCTGCAGGGCACCCACCCGAGGTGCTGCAACCGGCAAAGCACGGCTGCAAAAACCGTGTAAGCCCTGACCTGCCGCTCAGTCCCCTTAAACCTTCCGAGAGGCGGATTCGCTCGAGAGCCTGGAGCGCGCCTCTCTAGTAGCTGCATGTGACCGGGGCGCTGGGGGCTGAGTGTGTGTGGCCTGCACTCCCCACGCCACTGAGGAGGGCTGGCGCCGTGGGAGGTGAGGCCTTGTGCGAGGAGGACAGGAGACCCCGTCCTCAGCTTCAGACCTTGACTCGGGCAAGCCCCCAGGCCCGGCTCTGACGGGCTGCTTGGCTGCTAAGGCCGACACCACGTGTTTCGCTGAAAGACCGAAGCGTAAGTGGATTTCTAAAAGCTCCCTGAGCTAGGGGATGGCCCGCGCGGGCACGGCAGCAGCCATTTCCAGCGGCTGCCAAGTTCTCCTCCGCTTGGCGGGCACCAGCACGCAGCAGGTTTGTGGCCGGGCCCAGGATATTTTTACCACTGCAAGCAGCAGAAGAATCCGTCCTCGTCTGTGCCGAGTAGCCCGAACCCTGCCGTGGCCTCCAGACCATTCACAAAGGCAACCACCACGTGCACGCTCACAACGTAGCCCGGGCCCGGCCAGCTCCACCTCCCTCCCAGAGACGAATTCGCCAGGCCCAGGAACAGTCCAGGAAGCGGACATGGGACAAAGGGAGAGCACGCCAAGGCTCGGGGGACGGAGCCAAGTCAGGAAGAGCTTCTGGAACCTGCTCCCGGGGGTGGGCAGCTCCCTTCAAAGGACGGTCAGGACTTGACTATACCCAGCAGGTTGCCTGCCTCACGGCGCTCCCCCGGGAAAGACCAACTGATCCCTAAAAGGGGGTCTCCGGCAGGGCCCCACACTCCAGTCAACCAAGCATACGACCGGCCACGTGTCACAGAGAAAATGGGACAGACTGGATACTACTGTTCCGAGGACGGGACTGGAAGACATTCTACAACCGTCCTTTGAAACACACCCGTGAGACTCAGCGTGTGGAAGGCAAGTGGGAACCCGACTTAATCTACAGCTGTGACTTCCAGACACAGGGGCCCACCCTGAGCCCACGCCCTGTTTCCAGAGCTGATCTCAGTCCCTCACAGGCCACCCGCGGGCTGAATGCCGCCAACAAGCCGAAGACGCCGGCTCCTTCTCAGAGCATCGAGCCCGGATTGTCGGCGGGAAGCCATCCGGTTTGCTCCCAAGTCCTGGAGAACTAAAGACCGTTTTCTGAACCACCTGCAACACCTGGGAGCTCCACCCCCAGCAGCCAGGCCGCGGTCCCCGTGTCCCCGAGAAGCGTGTACCTGGAACCTCCGCATGTCCCGGGGGTTGCCTGCATTCTTCAAGCAGTTCTGATTGCACTTGAGGAAAAACTTGAGAAAGAACCTGCAGAAATACAGAAGAGGGGTGTTTGTTAGCCTCATCAGACCAAAGGTGGGGCAACCCCACAACCACCTGCTGTCACCCCCACAGGGGGAGGTGTGAGCAGAACCCGGCGAGAGGGCACGGGCAGCCAGCACAGACCGTTTCCACACGTGAAAGTACCGCGTAGTTCCGTGTACGAGGCGGTACTTCTGTCTAAACTTGTTAGGCCAGAAATCGGGGGTCACCTTGTACACGGAGTAACTGTGTAGTTGGGTGTCTTAATGTTGGGCTGGAAGAGTAAGGGGCGTCTTATACGGGGGGGCGTCTTCCGCGCCGGAAAAGACGGTAGTGACGCGTTGGTCTCGCCGTTCCGGGTTTCCGAGTTTGAGAATGAGGGCTGTGAGGCGGAACGGCCACTTCTGGCTACATCTGTGCACGGCCCGCTGACCATTAACCACTGAGGAGGTGCCCACCCGGAGGGGGACCGCGGGGTGCCCACTTCACCCTGAACTTCGGATAGACCATGTTTTTAGGACAGGGATGCTGGGAGACGTCCCTGTCCTGAAAAATTATTCCCTGTGCACCTGAAAGTCAGACTTCCCTGGCCCCGCGGGGTCCGGTCTGGCAGCCCTAACCCCCGAGGACGTCGCGGCCTCGGTCAACACACTTCTAAGGACGGACTTTCAATGTGGCGAGAGAGACGACTCTGAAGAAAAGGAAGGACTTGGGACTGGGGGCGTTTAGGGGCCACAGTGACTTCGGTGGCAGGTGTTCGTGCGATTTTCAGGGACGATTCAATGACCTCTGATACGGCGATGGAACGGGCCCAGAGCAGGGGGGAAGCAGCGAGATGACGGGCCCCACAGACGCAAGCGCATGTGTCCCCCGCCCGGCCTCGCCCTTGCGTTCCGGGGCATCGAGACTCGGGGGGCCCTGACGGTGTGTGAGGCCCTGTGACAAACACCTCATCGCACTGTCCTCCCAGGTGCTGCACACTCAGTGACAACTTGCAGACGCTCCAGCTCACAATACGAGCGTTGGGAACCTGGCTGTCACACCAATCGTGGGGACAGGAGCGGCTTCTGGTCCCACAACCTCTGCCTCATCTTAAAGCCACATGCAGCATCTCTGTGCCGACACGTGGGCACCCTGTCCAGCAAGGCCACGCACACAGGTCCCGCTTCTCTGTCCTTCTTGAGGACGGGTCACTTTTTAGAATGTTCCACATCATCTCAGATTCACGTTCAAGGTTCCCGGCTGACAGTGACCAGACTCGAAAATGAAGAACCTCAGTAAACTGAGGTTCGCTTCTCTAATGCAGGCCCCGCCGACGCTGCACGGCCGTTCACGGGGGCTGAGGCCACCCCGAGGCCAGAGCGGCCGCTACCGGCACGTTCTCACACTCGGCGTGGCCTCCCTGTTTTAGTGCAGAATTTACATCTTGTATTAGCTCTCCTCACCTACGCGCTCAGCTCACCGAACCTCTCCACACCATCTGCCATCAGCACGCCGTAAGTCACTTGATATTCCACCCACCAATTTTTCCTAACAACCGCTGAGCAATTAAGCCCCACGCGCTCCGCAGCGAGGTAAATTAGGCGCACCTGCGGCCACACGGCGCGGAAGCGCCTCAGAAAGGGCCTAACAAGGTGAGGGCGTCACCAAGTTATCGTCCTGTCAGGCAATTAGGATCCCACTTCGGGGCCAGGCCGCGCGGTGCAATTACGCCCCACGTTACCGCCCGGCTCATCGGAGCAGGAGCCGCCCAAGCGGCAGCCGTCTGCACGGAGCCGTGGCCAACGCTCCCTTTGCGATACGAGGGTCCGTCTCCCGCCCACAGGAGGTGGGGGGTCCTCCAGGGCTGCAGCCCACGCCCCCTTCTGCCTGGCGGAGGCCAGAGCAGGGTCTGAGGACGGGCTGGCCGGCCACCACCGCGCACGCCAGGCAGACACCAGGGGGCCTTGGCAGCCACCAGGGGCACGAGCCAGCCAGCTCGGTGCCCCCCATGAACATCCTGTGTGTCCCCACAGGTCAGCTCTGGGGCAGACACGCACATGCACCCACATAATCAGATACTCCCAATCACGTACACACGTGCACACACATTCACACACTCAGATACTCCCAATCATACACACGTGTGTGCACACACTCACTCCCAATCACATACACATGTGCACACACATTCACACACTCAGATACTCCAAATCATACACACATGTGTGCACACACTCACTCCCAATCACATACACATGTGCACATTCACACACTCAGACACTCCCAATCATATACACATGTGTGCACACACACTCCTAATCACATACACATGTGCACACTCCCAATCACATACACATGTGCACACACATTCACATTCTCAGATACTCCCAATCATACACACGTGTGTGCACACACTCCCAATCACATACACATGTGCACACTCCTAATCACATACACCCGTGCACACACACACATGTACACACAGGCACAAACACTCATACTCAGACATTCCCAGTCATATTCACACACGTGTGTGCATGCACAGGCAGACATTCACACATGTGCATAAACCCTCATACTCATACACCTCCAATCACACACAGGCACACATGTGTGCACACACACACTCAGATACTCTGAGTCACACATAGGTGTGCATGCACACACATATTCATATACTCCCAATCACATACACCCATGCACATGTGTGTACACACAGGCACACACATATAATCAGACAGTCCCAATCCTATTCACACACATGTGCATATTCACACACGTGTGTGCATGCACAGGCACACATTCATACATGTGCATAAATACTTAGACTCTTCCAATCACACACAGGTGGCACACGTGTATACACACACATACTCACTGAATCACACATAGGCATGTGCACACACATTCATACACTCCCAATCACATACACCCATGCACACTTATGTGCACACAGACTCCACACACACATGCACATACATATACGGACATGCTCTTGCCTGCACACACATGTGCACACACACATGCTTATTTTGGATGCACTCCTAGTCCAGTGTCTCACGAGCACTGTGAGGACTTGGGGGAGGTATGGGTGTGCAGCCCAGAGAGCACCGGGCCTGAAGAGTGCCCCACGGAAGGCACGTGTGCAGGGAGCTCAGTGCAGAGGAAGGACCTGCACTTACTTTCACCCTCATTTAACTCAAGGATGCCACGGAGCCCCCACAAGGTGGACGGCACGGTGTGGCCAGTGCGTGACTGTGGACATGACGTACAGCCACATGTGGGGCACATGTACACTTCCAACCACAAGTGCTCAGTGACACGCACTGTGACGACATCCGGGGAGGGGTGAGGGAACCAGACGCAGACACGTGAAGTCAGATGGCGATTCTCAGCCTTTACTGAACTGCCCCTCAGATCTGTCCGACGACCACGTTACATATCTCACTTCCAGAGGCTGGGACACAGAGGACTGAAGACTTACTATGAAAGCAAAAATCTTTCCTGTGTCAGAAAATCTTTGGCTTTAACACTGATAAACTTGTTATTGCCGCTGCCCATGGATCGGCGGCTCGACGGCAAGCCGGCGATAAAACTCTAACCTGTCATTGGTACATGATGCTTAATTGTGTACAGTGCGCTTCCCGGGGCAGCTGTTGGCTCATCACCAAAATGACCGTTACGTACACTAATTCCCTGACCCTGTCTTTATTTCCCTAAAGAGTCGTCATCTTTCACAGCAGGTACCAGAGTAAATCAAGCTTGAAATATGGGCTTTATTTACCGGAGGGCGGGCAGCCGCCCAGGGTGCCCTACACACCAGTGGGAACTCCCCAGCCATATTCTGTTCAAAAGGACGCATGGAATCCTGGGACGGTCTCGGGGCCCTTACCAGGGGCAAAGGTGTGGTCTCCCGACTTGTGAGATCGGGTTCCCTCTTTCAGAGGGTCCGGGGGTGAGGAGGGGCTGCCGTCTGGGGCACCGCACCCAACGCCCTCAGGACCCTCTGCAGCAACGGCTGTGCTAACGGATGAGCGAAGCGGAGGAGTCCAGACGCCCGGAAAGAGCCTAACGCAGATACCGGGGCCGCCGGTGTCAGGGGCACCCCCCCAGGGCACCCGCCCCAGGCCGCGGGGCGGCCCCCACCGCAGTGCCCGCTTCCGAAGTCGGCTCCTCCGCTTCTGTGTGGTTAAGCCATGAATTAGTTCATTTATATTTACTTTTATGAAGCTGATTAACCAAAGCGTCTCTATCTGATGAAAATCATTTTAATTGTAGTGTTAGGCTCCTGTGTAATATCCATTACATTGTGAATGGTTTAAATTCTACATGGGTATTGTGTAAATTGGCCCTTTGTGGGCGAGCCAGCAATTAGGACCAAACAGCTCTTCTCTAAGCGGCTACAGAACTTTGTGTGGCGTTCTTCAGGACAATCAGAAACAAAGGCGGCTGTTTAATTGTAATTTAATGGAATATCAAGGAGTCCGTGGCATTAGGCGCTGGCAACACAGAGCAGGAGAGAAAAATTAGCTGCAATTATGTTTGATTAAAGCTATCCTTCTCAATAAGCAGTGGTCCTGACAGGCCAGGGGAATCCAGTGGGTTCCAGGATGGCAAAAGGTGTTGAGCGATATTAGGGCCAATAAAGGGGATATTAGCATAGCTAATTGCAGCCCTGCAAAACCTGTAAAGGGGGCCTCTGTGTATTGTAATGTGTGAAATAATTGGCCGAGGCCGTTATCAATTACAGAAGGAATGAATTTGGTTTGTCAGGGAAAAGCTGAGGAGACGCATCTCATCGGCCCCTCCCTCCCGTTTCCAGCGGCAAAGAACTTGCCCACTTTGGTCCGAAGCTGCAACTTACCGGGGGCCAAACCACGGACGCGACGACGTTGCCAGCACGTGTTAGTAATTAATACCCCGGGTCCCCACCGCCTGCCCCACGCGGCTGTTTCTCACCTAACCGAAGCCGCTAATCACATCCTAACGGTTCCTTCCCTCTGGCCAAAGAAGGGGACCGTCTCCCCGGAAATGCAGGGGGCTTGGGGCGTGCACCCTGGTGACTGAGGAGGGAGGGGGACTTGGAGCCGTCTGATGGCTTGTCTCCTGCGTGGGGCTAGCACGTGTCTGACGTCACCTGTCCCCTGCGGCTCAGGGGCCCTGCATGGGGGGACGGTTTTTTTGTTTTTTTTTTAGTTGTCACTTTTTTAGACGGTGACAGGCTTGGTCTTGCCAGTGCTGGAGAACACGAGTGACAGTGTGGGACAGGCGCGAGCCCGAGTGACCGGGGGAAGACACCAGCTTCCTTGTCACCCTGAGGAGAGACCCCGGCCATGTCCACACGCCCCTCCGCCAGGCCTCCCAGACGCCACCATCTCTTCTGGCCCTCGGTTCAGGGAAACACGGGACATCTGAGTCAAGAATGAAAAGTGCTGGTATCTTGTGGGAAGGGGGGCTCCCTGTTCTGTCTCAGGGCAGAGCGCTTCACACGCGGAAACGAACGTGGCGGTGGATGGGAACCCACAAAACCCACGGCGTCCGCCTGGGAACCGCGGGCCGGCACGGCTGCAGCAGGGGTCTCAGCTCCCAGTTGTAGCTACTGAGCGCAGAGCGCCAAGCGGGAGACTGTTTTTATAGGGAAGGACCTTGACGAGGAAAAGTGAGCGCAGACAACCAGCCAGGAAGCGCACCCACTGGACGGGACTGGGGGGCAGGATGGGGGTGCTACCTAATGGGCTCTGGGCTGCCTTTGGGGGCGACCAGAGCGCCTGGGACTGGACAGTGGCGGCAACACCTGTGAGCGTCGTCAGCGCCACCGCACGTGCACCCTGAAATGCACGTCGTGGGGAGCCGACTTCAGCTCCATCACCGCAACAGTCTCCGCCCCAAGGAGAGGCGGCCGGCCCCCTGGGCAGGCGCTCTGGGAAGGAACATGTTAAAGAGCCCGATGCAAAGATGGAGCCTTGAAGAGACTTTTCTGTGACTGATAAGCGTGAGGCGGAGAGCTTCCTCCAAGTCCCTGCTAATTACTGGGAAGTCCCTGGAAGCGGCCGCAGCTGCGGGCTGCACGCCGGCCATCCGTCGCGCGGTATTGATTCCTGAGCAATGCTAGCCCATCGGTCCTGCGGCTCAGAGACAATGTGCTTCCTTCACAGAACCTGTAATGAGCAGTTCCTACACAAGCCTACATTCTGCTGACATCAGATCTGTGCACCGAGATAGTACACAGGTCAATACGTATCGGATTTCCAAAATGCGAGGGTCTTAATGTCAGGCCTCTCTGCATCGCCCCCACTCCTGCCATTAGCTATTACGGGGCTCGCGCTCTTTCATGCCAGACGGGAGGGGGACATCGGGTCCATTAGTCTGATTTATTCTTCAAATATGCCATGACAAATGGCTTTAACACCAGACTTATTAAATTCTTGTGCATTTCAAGTTATGGGTCTCGTGGACTCGTGGTGCCTACGTGACGTCATGACGAAGAGGACAGAGGGTGACAATATTGAATTTTACAGCTGTGCCCGGGTGTCCTTTGTGAGGAGAGGGGTCTGGGTCGCCCGCATCCCCACAGGGGTCCCCGTGCTCGGTGGACACCGTCCCCCCGCTCGCACGACACCCAGAATGTAAACGTGGACGTGCAAGGACCCGAGAACATCTCGGCGTGACGTGCGGAGCCTCCTGGCCTTTGTGCCTCCTGGCCTGTCTCCAGTGGACGGGAGCTATTTCACTTCCCTTCGCCGGAATAACCACACTGCATTAACAATATTTGTACTACAATCGCCCAGGGACCCACTTCCCAGATTCTATCACTTCTTTATCTCCTGACAAATACCTCACTATCGAACATTATTAGGTTTAGAGAATTAACCCTTCCCAGGCCGGAGCCAACCGAGGCCCCGCCGTCCCTCCGAAGGGCCTTATCGCGAAATTTCTTGCTATAATGGTTTTTCTCTTCATCACAATTTCGGCAGCGGCTGTCAGGAGGCACTTATAGATACCAGGAGCCTGCACTTGTGCAATGATTCTCATTAAAATGATGCCAAGGAGATCTGATGAGATGTAATGGCTTTGCCGGCCACTTCTCCCTCCACTCCCGCGCCCGGGCCAGCCGGGCCCTCCTTCCCGAGAAATCGGAACGACTCGCGCTCAACCTCCGCGAGTGGCTGGAGTGCGCTCCGAGCAGTCAAGCCCAGGTAGACACCAGCCAGGCAAACGCCTCCCGGGGCGCCACGCTCCGTCGGCTCCGGCTCCCCGCGCGCTGTCAGGATTCTAGTTAGTATTTTCTATAACTGCTCCTGATGTTGCGTGATAGTCCTGATAAGGTTATCTGTGTAAAAGAAGCCAACTGCACAACACCGAAGCCCCGTGAAGCGCGCTGAATGCACGCCGGGCGCTCCCGCGTCAAGCGCCCATCGCTCTGTTCCCCGCTTTTACCTATTTCTCTATTTCTAATGGGCAATGTAGCCCTGACATTATTTCCCCAGCAGATCATTCGCGCTGTCAATCAGTCCGTATTTTGTCTTTGGCTGCGGGCTCATTAAAACAGCTCCCTGGCTCCCTCTGGACACCGCTCTATTTGCGAGCTCTGATCACGGAGCTCCTTACTTAAGAAAAATGCCAGCATCACTTGGCTCACATCAGATGCACCCCTGACTTGTTGCCAGCTCCGGGGGCGGGAGGGGCCTGCCGCACGGCGGTTCGTGGAGATTAAGTGCCGGCGCTTATCCGAACCGTGGGTTTCGAGCCCCTCCCGCCACACGCACGTGTGCGTGTTTTTAGGGAGAAAACGGGCGCGTGCCCCCGGCCACTCCGGTGCCTGTTGGCAACGCAGATCGTTCTCACAACAGGAAGTGTTCCGTGTCTCGGCCGTTCACGTGTTTGTTTTCCCCAATCTCCACGTGGGAGAGACCTCGCTCATCTTCTGCTCAGATGCACACTCTGCCCATCCCTGCCAGCTTGCTTAATTAAAGAACTACCTTCTTTGTGGGTTCAATTATTAATAAAAAAAATTTTTTTAATCCCATTTTACATCAAGCCTGTGCCGGCACACAGGACACCGGTGTCGGATCTGCCTCTGCCGGCTTCGCCGGCCTTTTAGGTCCTGATTAAAAACTTATTAAAACATTATAAATGATTAATGGGCGCACAGCTCTGAGTGGCAATTATTAGTTTTAATGCAGGTAATGTAGCTTAATGAGGGGCACATGTGTGCAAAGCTTTAACTTCATTACTCCTGCGTGTCAACAAATACAAGAGAAATGTGAGTCCGGGTCATCCATTACCTGAAACGGGCTGAGCCTTCTCTCTGCGCCTCCCTTTGTTGGCGTGCCAGGGGCCATCGATGAATCCCTTTCCGGGGCTCGGGGAAGGACCAAGGTGCTCAAACCCGGCAAACCGGGCTGGCTTCCCCGCGCCATGCGTTCCTCAGGGGCCCCTTTCCAGAGGCCTCTGGCACACGGGAGTTCTTCCCTGGAATGGTCGCAGGCTGGCATTGTCTCCCATCGGAAACACACGCTTCCCGACCTTCCGAGCCAGCGAGGCTGCGTTCCTTCCTACTTCTGAACGGTTTGCAGAGGGGCTGGGCCCAGACCTCCCAGCGCCTGACTCCCCTGAACGCGGTTCTCCTAAATCTAGGGCCGCGCACCCCAGGTTCTTCACGCCAAGTGCCCGCCTCCCAGAGTCTGGGTCCACGTCCCCCCGTGAGGACCGCGCCCTGATGCTGCAATGCAAAAAATGGCAGCGTGCACCCGGCTACAGAGACGTCAGGGCAAGCCCAGTGCCGGGAACAGGCAGCACAGTGGGACGGATGCATTTCTTGAGGATGCATTTAAGATGCAGAGCCTGGGGACCCCGGCATGTCCTCTGCTCACAGAGAAGCCCAGACAAGCCGCCTGCACCACCTAGGGACCCCCCCCACCCCCGCCCTGGGCCTGCACACAGCCTGCAGCTGGGGGGGTGGGCGTCTGGGCCCAACTTTGCGCATCACCTTGTATTTTCTGTTTTTGCGACAAGCAGCGAGATGCAGGCTGATCTCCACTATCTGAAGAGTATTCGGGACTATTTGCATCATTTTATCGCTAATGTATAATATATGGCTCTAGAGCGAGCCCGAGCACTGCCTTGTTACTGAGCATAAAAAAGTGAGGGCAATAAAGACACATTAGCCCTCTGAAGCACAGCGGCTAGAATGCACGCCGGCGAGGTTGCTGCTCAGCGCTAAGAGGCAACCTTTCTGCCTAAGACAATGGAAGAGTAAAGAAAATGTCAAATCAAGAAAAGCTGGATTTAGAGATGAGGCAGCCCGGAATGACGTCGGGGCCATATTTTGTGAAACTCTAATGCTGTTGGCAGCAAAGATCCGTGTTGCTGCTTCATCTAGGGCCGCCTGGCAAAGCTTCGTCAGTCTGTGCAAGGTATAAATAATTCAGGGTGAGAGATGGCAATTACAGGGCCCTGCACAACCAAAATGAATATTTTATGAGGACTAAAACTGCTCTGGAATGAATCATACACATGGAGTCGCACACACATGGCGAGTGGGTTCACACATGCCAGCCCCAAGACACAGGGAGCGCGGCCCTCTCTCCTGGCAGGGCGGTGACCAGGGCCCCGCCAGTGCTAATGAGCTCGCGGGACCGGGCTCCCCGGGCCGGCCGCCCGCCCGCCCTCACTCCCGGGAGGACCCGCGCGGCCCCTGAAACGGCCGCGGGAAGCCCGGGGGCCACACCGTGGAAAGTCCTGGCTGACGCATCCCACAAGTCTGCTTTTCAGCGGCTGCTCCCCGCTCAGCGCCGGGCCCTGCTCATGGTTTGGGTCGTGCAAACTACGGGCAGGTGTGAGCTGCAAAGCTGCTGCGGCTGACGAGGTGACCTGGATCCTGGTCCCGGGAGAAAGAGCGGTTTTGTTGTCCTCCCGACACGTGGGGGAGCTGGAGGGAGGAGGGGCCGTGGGACCAGCGTGGCTCTCGCACTTGCTTCCGAGCCGCCGCGCCTGCGACAGCTCTTCTCCCGGGCGGGTCTGGGCCTGAGTCTCACGTCCGCCGCCCGGGTCACCTGACTGGTGGGCCAGGACCACGGCTTCTCAGGTCCTCACGCCCAGACGGGCAGGACAGAGTTGTTTTCCTCCCTCGGAACAGCGGGCGCTCCGAAGGGGGTAGGATTATGCCAAAGAGATCTTTAAAGGCTGAAAGGATGGTTTCATCTGTTACGTTTCCTCCAAAACTGCTCCTGGTGACTTGCGAGAACAAATCGCAACATTGTTCGCCGGGCCCAGGACCCAGCCCCGCCGGTGAATGGCCATTGTGTTTGTCCAGCTTCTGATACCTGGGCTTTTGTGGAGGAAAGAAGGCCGGGGGCCGTGACATGAGCCCAGCACAAGCGTGGCTCTGTGTGGGTGCCCAGCCACGGTGGGAACCAGCCCCGGGTCCCCCGAGACCCGCTCTTTAAATCCAGCGCATTGTTTAGGAAAACAAGGCTATTAGGTATATTAATAATTTGATAAATAGGGATTGGCCCTTAATTATTCATGAAGAACATTTGGCAACAGTAAAATTATATTCGCAGAACAGGTTTATAAACCAGCTAATTATAAATTAAGCATGCAAGAGAAAATTGCTAACCTTGAAATTAAAATATTTTATGATTCTGCAATTACAAAAAAAAGGAAAAGAAAGGTAGAGGAGGATCAGAACCCGGTGCAAGCAGGGACTCCGCGGATGGCACGGCATCGGCCGGAGGAGCGAAGCAGGGAATGGGCCCCACTCCCCCTGCAGCTCTAGGGGGGCAGGGGCGCCCCGGGGCAGACAGCGCCCCTCCGCATTCTGCCAACTGAAACTTTCCGAGAGGATGGATCCCCTGACAGAACCAGCGTACAGCCGACAAGGACGCGGCATGCCACCCCTGCCTGTGGTCAAGCCCTGGCCTGGGCAGCCCGCGTGTTCCCACGGCCGTGCTTGGCACCCTTGTTGCCCCTGTGCCCCGCCCCCACTGCCCTGCCCTCCTGGGGCGGGATCCACGCTGAGCTGGGCGTCTAGAGGGACGGATGGGTGCTGGTGGCCCAGAGGAGCGCAGTGCGGCTGGTCTCCACTAGAGGGCTTCTCCCGGCGGCAGATGCCCAGGTGGCTGGGACTCCCGCCTGCACACAGGCTTGGGACAGTCCCCTGCCCCGAGCCGGGGGTCCCTCCTTCCTCCCTGGCTGTTCTTCCAGCAGAAGCCCTTGTCGGGCGCTCTGCCCACACCCAGCCACCCAGCGCCTGTGACCTCCGCAGGCCCCTGGCAGCTAAGTGGCTGTAAGGCATCCCAGGGAGTTTTATAAGCGCGTCCCTCTGCTCAGGTGACAACAGAAGCCTTGGGCACGTCTTTCATCCAGTTTGTAAGGACCAGACCTCCTCACCCTGGGCAGAGGCTGGAAGGGTTAAGGAGAGCGACCACGATGGATTCACTGCAGAATAGCCTGTTTAAAAAAAAAGAGTGGGCCGTGTTCCTTAACTTCTTCTCCCAGGGCTGTCACGTGTGCAGCAAGAAAGGCCACCTGCAGCCACTCAGTGCATGCAGGGCCAGCCCGGCCACTCTGACTGGCTGGCTCTGCCGTCACTCAGAGGCGCCACGTGCTCTAGGGGCGGTCCTGAAGCCCTTTGGAGGGAGGAAGAGTCTTGACTTCCCTGAGAGCAAAAGCCTCACCAACGGCTCCGGGAACAGCGCCAACAGCCAGGGCCCGCGTCCGGCCCGGGCCCACCGCCCGCACGCACACAGCTGCGGGTCAGACAGCCAACCCATCGGGAGGGCTCTGGGCAGGCACAGAGTGAAAGCGTTTTCATGTACAACGTCCTCGATCAACATGCTGGGACGTCCCCTTGTACGACAGACGCTGCAACGTCACATTGACAGACAGCAGGACTTTTGAGAAAACAAGCGTCCCTGGGCTGTGTCCCCGGGGTCGCGACACCAGGCTGCGTGCCCGCACGGGCCACACCGTGTTCCGATCACACGGGCGTCCAGGGACACCCCTGTCATGGCCCCGCCATCCCCGCAGCCTGTCGGGGATCCAAACGTCGAGGACAAGTCGAGAAAGATGACATCACGTCACGTCACACGGCCGCAATCCCGGGAGGAGGTGTGGCACACACCAGCAGCCGCGGGTCCGACTCCCGGCCCCCTGTGGGCCCCCTGTGGGAATACTTCTATCATTTGGAATAGACTATTTACCATTCGATGGGATGCATTTCTTGCTTTACCTCTGGGATGCACTGCAGATGCGAAGCGACTCCCCCTAACAGTATTTAAATTGCTTACCAAGCCTCTCTAAATATTTGCCATGTAGTTAGCATGCCTCCGATGTGCCCGTTAGCCCAAAGTCTTTTTGTTGTAAATTGCAATTTTACAACTTCATGCTCGTGATGTATTTTGACAAAGCTCTGCTGACACCCTCTATTGGCCTCAGAAGGCGAAAGAGCTGATATTCCATGAGCCACCAGAGAACTCTCAATTTGTCGTGAGCCCACGGCCTCTTCTCCATCCTCAATCTGCATGGAGGAAGATTAAACATTCAATTTGTTACTTGATAGGCCACAAGGTTCACCACTTACCATACAAATGGAAAACATTACTGTCACCCTCAACTTGCTTGCCTGAGTATTTTATTATTTGTAATATTTACTTCAGGGAAATTATGATTCATGTCATATTTATCTTCATGAAAAATGAGCATCTAAATGGAAATCCCCTTTTGAATGTACCAGGATATCGTGTAATACTAATATGCTTCATGAACTATAAAATTTAGTCACAGTATATGGATATATTATAGCATGACTTTAATACTCTCCCATCAAGCAAATTTTCTCTGTGTTAAGCTGATACTCGGAGCCCTGATTCCAGTTTGATAATCATTACACTTACATGATGTTACAAGTCACTGCTTGTAGATTTATGTCCCCCCTCAGCTCTTTTGCATCAATCTGCCTCCGAATAAGCTATTCGCACTTCCTCCAGTGCACGCAGGAAATTGAAATAAGGTGCAAATTTGCAGGCCTTAAATCTGAACAAGCACGGACAGGTATTTTTCACCTGATACCATTCATTTGTTTCAAGTAAATACAGAAGGCGCTTTTTCACTCTTTGTCTTTGTCCTAAGGCTGTTCTTCATGCAAACCCCCATATTTACATCCATTTTTGCAGAAGTCAGACTTAAACGAACTATCAGCAATTAGCTC
>PVKE010001483.1:67500-99317 GCA_004027555.1 Craseonycteris thonglongyai
TGAGAGGGAGCGGGCAGTGCTGGGGGGCAGAGACAAAGCCAGGGACCCCCCCCCCGAGGTGCCGCGGGGTCAGCTCCACATCCACCGCCCCTGGGAAGGGGGTGCTTCCCCCCCATAAAGTCACCCAGTGCCACTTCAGCACCTCTTTCTGCTCTGGACCAATGGGGGTCACAGGCAAGCCGAGGGGTGCGGTGCTCTGGGAAGCCCCTGGGGGCCCTCAGCGAGCCCAGCACCTTCATGGTCACGCCCTCCCGGAAGAGGGTGCTGTGAGGGGGCCCACGCCGGCCCTCCCCTGCAGGCCGGCTCCCCCATATACCGGGGGGCCCGCAGACCCGAGGTGGGGGCGGGCAATGCCTACCCAGCGCCTTCCTGGAAAATCCACGCCGGACTCCCACGCACCACACCTCTGTGGGAGACGCACAGCCCGGAACGTTCTCCGAGCCCTGACTGACAGCTGACATTCTCCTATTTATTATCGAGAAGTACAAGTTTTGATGTTATCAGAGTGGAAAAACAGCCCAAATGTCAAAGCCTGAATATTTTCCCCAGTTTCTTTAAATGACATCTTACTTTTCTACATTTATTGTGATGGGGCCACTCGTGGGTACGCCAGCACACGGGCGACCGGGGCAGATAGCATTGAACTTTGTTGGGGTTTTGTTAGGCATCCTCCAAACGCCGCCGTTTCTGCCCTTTTCCCAGCGAGGCATTTCAAATAATTCTGTTATAAATGGCTGGGATCTGGGGCTGCTTAGCAGACGAGAGCCCACGCTGACCCGCTGCTGTATTAAATTTTCATATGAAAAGAGGACTTTTACTCGCGCAGCCAAAGGGCAGAGCTCAGTGCTCCTGTCGGGCTCGCGGAGACAAGCGTTTTCTAGCTCTGCATGCATAAAATGAGCTTCACTAGGTGTCAGTAATTAAACGATCATGTTTCAAAGTCTTGACAACAGTACAGAAGCAAGAGAACAAGACGATAATTTCATTAGTCTGAAGACCTAAGTCATAATTAGGTGCCTCTCACAGAGTCAAAGTCACGAACAAAAGGGACAGAGCCTGCCCGGCCGGGTCCTCCGCTAAGGAATGAAATCTAATCCGGGGTCCCCGGGTTTACGGGGTTCACCATGGGCAGGCAACTGCCAGCGCAGTCTGGCCCGAACAATCGGGCTTTCTTTGGGGAGGCTGAGAAAGGAAACGCTATAGGAACGGCCTGAAAAAGTAGGTAACAATGACATGTCGGTGGCCCATTGTTACCGGGAAACCTGAATTCCCTGCCCGAGCTCCAGGGCTATGAGGCAGGCCCCTGGGCTGCCCCCTCCAAGGGGACACACTGGTCCCCAAGCTCCGTGCGTCTCCCCCCGCCCCGGCCGAGCCATTCGGGACATTATAAACTGACTTTGGTAAAGTAGCGTTTATTTAAAACTAAACTGTTGGGATGGGCACCTCATCGAATCATTAATGTGCAGTTTGATGTTTCTGTCAGTGTATTCATCTCTGTCTTTCCTCGCTGAGGTATTTGCATATTTAATTGATCAATATGCTCCCTGCTCCTCTCGCACATCTGCCAAGCTGGTCCCAGCCTCTTACACTCCTCATTTCTCAAAGTGACAGCTCCCTGCCTGCCACCTCCTCCCGGCAGAACCTCCCGGCAGCCGCCCGGCCGCCGCCGCCACCGCGGCTGCGTGTCTATTCATTCTCCACCCTCGGATAACGCATCGCCTCGAGTGAGGAGGAAACATTTTCGGCGTCTGATCTGTAAAAAGTTCCTCAGACAGATTTTCCACATGGCTACACGTCACAGGGCACCCAGCAACTTGTACCATTGTCTCCCTTTCAGCATCTGTCACTGTGACCCGCCCGCCGCCTCGCAGCCTTGAATCGCAGCTCCTTATCAGCAGTGTGTCAGGAATCCTCTGCCTTCTCCCCTTGTTTAATCTTTTATTAAGAGCTACATTGTGAGCTTCTGATAGCAAATGTCCCCCCGCGTCATCATTCATAAATCGGGGCCGGCATCAGGAAGGTGGGCATGCCGCGCCATCGGCGGCCACGGGAGCGTCCTCAGTGTTCTCAACAATCCGCCGGCGTTTCTCGGGGCCAACGGAGTGGCCCCCGAGCCCCGCGACGTGCGCGGTTCAGAGCATACGCTCCGTGTCCTCGAGTTCCTGTCTCGCAGCGGCGAGGACGGGCCCCGGCCATCGGCCAGGCCCAGCCTGAGAGGAACCGCCAACCGTGGGGCGGACACAGAGATAAAGAACGCCTTCCCCGCGTGCCATCGGAGGCGGTGGCCTCTGGCGAGGGAATCGGTGGCTTCGGACCTCCTTTGGGACTTTGGGACGCCCAGCGAGGGCCCGGAGGGAGGCACGGGATCAGCACGTGGCCACGCGCCCAATGCCGGAGCTCGCGGCCCGGCTCGAAGGACACGGAGGCGCCGTTTGAGACGGGACGGATGACGAGCTCCCTCGCAGAACCGGCTCCTCCTGGATGATTGTCATGGAACTTCTCTCTGCTGTTGATTGATGTTTTAGTCTGAGCTGTCATTAGCTAAATTAATTTTCCCTCAAAGAGAGTGGAATAAGGTCCACAAAGGCAAATCTTAGGAGACTGTAAAAATAGACCATAATTTGGAGGAAATTCAGATGTGTTCCCGGCTCTTGTCATCATGGCTGAGAAGCGCTGTAATTCGATGTGAATTCCTCCAGAGAAACTTTAAATTAACTTAGATTTAGCTGTGTTTGAGGGATAGCAATTCAAAGCAACAAAATAAAATGCTATTTGCTGACTCCAGTGTTTCTATGTTCATGCCTCTGTATGTTCCTCTTTATTTTCTGCGCAGGCTAAATAAATGCCAATATTCACCTTGAAAGAGTCATCCTAAAGTCGCTCCCCTGGGATATAAAAATATACTTCTCTCATCTTCCATCCGAACAGTGTCAGAGGAAGTTAAAAGACCCGGTAAATGTGCTAAAATCTGCTTATGTGAATTATTTTTTTTCTGAGGTAACTGGGCAGCCATCACCTAAGCTGTCAGGATGCAAAGAGACATGCAGGCTGTTTTATAAGTGAGAGGAGGGGTGCTGATTGGGGGGGTGCAGGAAGAGGCACAGAGCGAATGCAGGGGAGGGGGGAAAGGCACCAAAACCTCGACGGTCACAACCAGAAAGGTCCTCGGGTCAGCGGGTCCAGCCCCCCAGGATGTGGATGCTTGGCCAGAGTCAGGCCAAGGGGAAGCAGGGCCAGGCTGGGACCCCCAGCTCTGGCCTCCTGAACACACCACCTGATCCCAAAGGGCCTCTGGTTCTTATCACTTATAGGAAGTTTAACTCAAGCCTCTTCCATTAGAAACTGCTATTTCCCAGACGGCCACCTAGACTGGGGGCCCTCTGCTTGGCTTTGCCTTCGTTAGCATTCTTGGGGTACACCGTGTATGACTGCTCCTGGAAGTCAGCTTGTAATTCCCTCCATTCACACAGTTTGCCCCATCATCCATAGGGTGGCCACCTCCAACTGCACTTGCCAAGGCCCTAATGCCAGCCTGCAGGCCATGGGAGCTATGAAAAGCATGCATCGCCCAACACTCATGAGAGCCAAGTTCAAGGACCAGGTAGCCATCAAGAGCACGCATCAACCCAATACCCATGAGGGCCAAGTTCAAGGACCAGGTAGCCATCAGGAGCACGCATCAACCCAATACCCATGAGGGCCAAGTTCAAGGACCAGGTAGCCATCGGGAGCACGCATCACTCAATACCCATGAGGGCCAAGTTCAAGGACCAGGTAGCCATCGGGAGCACGCATCACTCAATACCCATGAGGGCCAAGTTCAAGGACCAGGTAGCCATCGGGAGCACGCATCAACCCAATACCCATGAGGGCCAAGTTCAAGGAAGGATCCCTGCATAATCCTTTTGGTCAGTCTCTCTGTGGCTCGCCCTTTAATAGGAACCATTCTCAGATGCAGGCCACTCTTGACATCTAAATAAGTGGGTCCTTCCTGGTCAGACAGTCAAGTGCATTTGGAGTGTCTCACGGCCCCCTTTGCTGGGAACGAGCCAGAGCTGCACACGCACGCTGACGTCTTCACATGACTTACCACCACTCTGGCAATGTCATAATTATGACACCTAAACTTACCCTGTTTATTTGCAGGCTACAGGAATGCATGATTGTTTATTTTTATTACAAATATTGATGGTAACTCACAGGCATTTACTTCATTGCCATTTCAAGTGAAATTGCGCATCATAAAATATCTCTAGAATTCTGGTCCTGACTAGCTTCCTCAGCTGGTCCAGGGTGCGATCCTACCATTTGTCTTAATTTTATTTTGCTCTCCCTAACTGCACATACCACTTCAGGAATATCTGGAATTTTGTTTTAATTGTACAGCTTTCAACTCCGCCACATTTCTCTTTGTGTTGAAAGCATCCCGGTGATTTATCCTCATTATTGTGTAAATAGGTTTCGGCAGTTCTCAGTAAATAAAACAAAGACTGACAGGAGGAGAAGAGGGAATTTGCTTTCCTACCAATTAGAGTAGCCTTAGGCAGTACTTTTAAGAGGAGATAAATCCTGCAAATCACTAAAATCATCCTGTCACATGCACCAAATATTAAAATCGCACAGCGGCGCCCTCGGTTCGGTTTGCTCCTGCTTAATGAGTTGGGGTGGGCCTCGTCACCAGGGCTGCAGGGCGCAGTTGGGGACCCTTGATTGACAGCAGAGCTCACGCCCAAGCACGGCTCCCCAACCAGCGTGGCCAGACAGAAAAATCCCAATCTGGGGGAGTACGCAGCCTTTGGGCTCCCGAGTATCCTCAGGGCATCTCTCCCCCTCCTGCCTGTAAAATCCTCCCCCATGGTAAGTGCGAGTCCGCGTCCCGGGAGCGGGAAGCCAGGCCCCTACCACCCAATCAGCGGGTATTATTTACCCACGAAAGCTACCGTCCGTGCCCAGTCAGGGAGCAACCTGTTAGCTTCTCCAGCTGCGGAAGTTGGTGGGAAATTAGTTAATGTGGAGTCACCCTCAGGCCCCTACGACAAGGCTAGCGACTTGTCGCTCACAACTAGTTCATTGAAACACCAAAGGAACTTCCAGAGCGTGTTCTTTGATGACAGTTCAGCTCCTCCTCTACGTTTTCCAGCTTTGTGGTTAAATGGTCCACCCAAGTCCAAGGACGCCAGCGGCGGTACGGCCCACGCTAGACTCGAGTTCACCGTATCCGCGGCCGGCGTGACTGGGGGGCTGGGCGCACGCCTTGCCTCGTGGGCCCCACAGCCTACAGAAGCCCATCCCCCTGTCTGAGGAGGGGCCTCTGGAAGGGACTGTCTGTACCCAACTGCCAACAAGGAGTCATCATGGAACCCAGAGCTGCGAGAAGTCCTGGAACAGACAGCCCAACAGGGAGGCCTGGGGTTTTGTGTTTTTCAATAACTACCTTTATTCTTCCTGCCACGGTCAAGTCTTTCCCGGTGACACTTACACCTGTGCACTGAGCAACGACTGTCAGCTTGTTACAGCGTTTGAGTGGGAGTCTTTACGAGAGTGTAGCTAACGGCACCACAAGAATTCCCATAACCCGAGACCCTGAACCAGTAACACATCAAAACCTGACACAGCATCCGGGAACCGTGCACAGCAAGGGTGGTGTGGGGAGGCGGCCGGGCGGCGAGGCCGGGGGGTCAGGGAGGCTCCCACCACCCACCTGCCCTGCGTGCGGGCCTAAGAAACCCATCATGCACTGCACTTCCCAGGGAGGGGCCCCGGCGGCGCTCCAGGAGCATCTGAAAGCCTCCAGTGATGCTCCGTGACCTCACCACCACTGTCTTCCAGGACTTGGACGAAAAATGTCCCCAAGTCACAGAAGCAACACAGCCGGCAGAGAAACAAACACCAGGGCTGTGACAAAAGTCTCAGGAGACGCCTCACCCTCTTCTTTACATCTTGGCTGTCAGCCCCCCGTTGCAGGTCCAAGCCACAGGCACTAGGTGACCGTGGACTGGCAATCGCACGTGGTTCGATGGAATGTCCTAGGCGAAGGCGACACCAAACCGCAAGGCCAGCCCCGAAACCGGGAGTGTGCCGTGCAGTCACTGCGCCGGGCACCGAGCTTCCCCTGCGAGGATGGGCCAGAATGTCCGCAGCTAGTAGCTGGCCTTATTCTTTTCTGTTCTCTCTTTTCACTCACGTATCCATCCATCATCCCATAAACGTTCGTGCTCGGTGCTAAATTCTGTGAGTGAAGAGGTGACAAAGACGGCATCTCATCCTCACCAAGTTCAGACTATCACCCACTGAACAATGTCCAACTGTCAAGCATCAAACCTACTCTATGAGGAAATGAAAGATTCTGGTGCCTTGTGTTAAAAGAGTCTATTGGGCCATTCCCTAATCCTTCTTCAGATGGACCAACGTCCACAATTTGGGGGGAGAAGTTTTTGTAGGAGGGGGAGGGGCCCCTGCTGGACCTGGAGGAGGAGGTGACATCTAGTGACAGCAAAGCCCATGTCCTCACTGGGGCTCTGGGCGGCACCCTCCTGCTGTCTGGGGAGGCCCACAGGGGTGACATTCAGGAATCTTGACTGCTGTGAAAGTGGCATAGGAACCACAGCATGTCATTGCTGGGAGAAGACGTGGGGACCAAGTTGAGGACAGAGGCCAAAGCAGTGAGGCTACCAGCTGGCTAAGCCCCCTGCCCCCTTCCCTCTGCTCTTTCATCCCCAAAGCCCTGTATTCAATTCCAAAGGGCTCCCCACAGAAGTCACTGCTACTCCCCAGAAAGGGGAACACAGACCTCATGACTGACATGATGTCCCTCCTAGCTGGCTGGAGATAACAGTTACTGGAGGCATTTGGACCCTTCACTTTTCCTACATCCATCTACAGTACCCTTCCCAGAGTCATCTCAGGGGTGCACAGGCCCTCGGTCTTCATGGTCCTTGTCCCCAAAGGCCCCGTGTCCCTGCACTGCCTCAGAGCCCACCCAGAGTCACCTCTCCCCAACACATTCTGTCCTGTGTTTACCTTCCCCACCTCCTGCCAGATACTTAGGAGCATGAAGATTCTAGACATGGAGATGGATGGATGGATGGGTGGTGGATGAGTGGATGAATGGAGGGAGGGAGGGAGGAAGGAAGGGAGGATAATGGATGGATGGAGGGAGGAGGAAGGATGGATGGATGGATGATGGATGGGTGGATGGTGGATGAATGGATGAGGGGTGGATGGATGGGTGGGTGGATGGATGAATAAGTGGATAGACAGATGGTAAACAGATGGATGAATGGATGGATGGATGGATGAAAGATGGATAGATGGGTGGATGGATGGATGAGTAGACAGATACATGGGTAAATGTGATGGATGATGGATGGATGGATGAGTGGATGGATGTAGATACCTATAGATAGAGAAAGCTATAGATATAGATCTACAGAAGAACCTGTATCTACCTGTATGTTTATATCTATCTCTACATCGATGTATGTATGTGTGTGTGTGTGTGTGGATGGATGATGGATGGATGGATGGTGGATGAATGGATGAGGGGTAGATGGATGGGTGGGTGGATGGGTGAATAAATGGATAGATAGATGGTAAATAGATGGATGAATGGATGGATGGATGAAAGATGGATAGATGGGTAGATGGATGGATGAGTGGATGGATGGATGAGTGGATGGATGAGTGGATGGATGGATGAGTGGGTGGATAAGAGGATGGATGAGTGGATGGATATAAATACCTATAGATAGAGAAAGCTATAGATATAGATCTACAGAAGAACCTGTATCTACCTGTATGTTTATATCTATTTCTACATCGATGTATGAATGTGTGGGTATGTGGATGGATGAATGGATGGATGGATGAAAGATGGATAGATGGGTGAATGGATGGATGGATGGACGGATAAATAGATACAGATATGGAGAGAAACCTGTACCCATGGAACCATCTATCCACCCATGCATCATCCATCCTTTGAAGCAGAAACAGTATTTTAACCACCTTGCCTACACTAACAGATCTTCAATAAATATTTCCCAAGTGAATAAATGAATGTATCATTAGTTATTCTTAAAAGAATAGAAGTAATTCCTTAAATAGCTCCCTGTATGGCAACCATCAAATTTCATTATGGGGGGACAGCCACAAGTCTGTAACAACGAAATAGTTTCTGAAGGAAAACCCAACGCATCCATAGCGTGGAGGCTCCACCACCATGTATGAGAAACAAATAGTCAGCTGCACCTTCCCGGTGCCCATCCCACAGCGAGGTGCCCTCAGCTCTTCCCTGCCCTTGTCCCTCAGCTGATGTGGGGCCGGAGGTGGCAGACAACAGCAGCTCTGCTCTGGCCTCACTGGCCCCAGGAGTGTCCCCATATGCCACTCACAGCCACACGTGGTAGCTGAGCGTGAGCACGGGGCTGGTCCGCACGGTGCCATCCGTGTGCAGTGCACGCCCACGTCCAAGTGTTAGTGAAAGCAAACGAGAAGCGTCTCAGTAATGTGTCATATCGGTTACTTACTGAAACTAGAACCTTCTGGATCTACCGAACTTAGAAATATTATTTAAATGACTTCACGTGTTTGTGTGACCTCGTTAATGTGGCTGCTAGAGGATTTGGAATGGCATCTGTGCCTGGCACTGATGCCCACCAGCCAGCTCCGAGAGGGGCCAAGTCCACCAGGGAGTGACCCGACCTGGCCACATCCTCCAAAGAGCAGGCAAGGATGAGGGGGTTCAGGTCCCCCCAGGTCCCCCCCACCCACAGGTCTCCCCCCCAGCTGCCCCCTGGAGACCAGGTAGCTCAGTGAGAACCAGGCCAGGCGTCTCCAAGAAGGCCCCAAACCCACAGAACCAGGCTCGCCGCCACCCCACGCGGCTCGCACCCCCACACACACCCCCGGAAGCGGCAGGAGCTCAGCTCCCCGGCCCCGTGGCCTGGGCGCCCGCGGGGGTGTGTTCAGACACTCCGACACCGCGCCACGTCCTACAGCGACTCCGAAAGTGATTTCCACAACATGATTTACATACTAGCCGAGTGTAAATTTAGAATAATTTGGCCTGAATGATCCTTGCTAAAATAGATGGCCACCAGAAAAGGATGGTGAATAACAGCAGCTTTACTCAGAATCTAAGCAATTTGCTGGGGACACACGCGGCATTTCCCCAGATTATAATTTACACTGTATTAACTGTCAAGAGCGCTTTTGAGAAATATAGATAACAATTCAGATGCAATCGATGGGGAGTGACAGCTGATTTCAAAGCTTAATGCGAGACAAGAAAGAAATGACTGGGCCATCAGCTCTGGAAGAATAAATTTGTTTTGTATTTGATTTTTGTGTTAAATTTATTACTGCCAAGAAGAGCTCTCTTTCAATAATATTAAGAACAAGATTGTGAAATTGCAACATGCTCGTCTCCTGCAGTTTTCACGGCATTTCCAATATACAACGACGCCCGGCTCCATGCTTTGTGCAGACCCCACGGAACTGCTACGGACGCCCCTAAGTTTGGGTTTCCGCACCCTGCGCTGTGCGCCCAGCCTCTGGGGTGGGCACGTGGGTGGGGCGGGGCCTCCCCTGAGCCTGGGGTGGGGTCTCTACCCACCAGGAGGACGCCTCGGGGGGTCCAGAAGCGGCCTTAACCGTAGGCACTTTCCTAGACACGGCTCACTGTTTCTGTGAGCAGAGCCCAGTGAACACACAAATTTGAAGGAAAAACAAGAAAAACCCGGCAGGCTGCCGCTCAGTTGCTGGATTGAGAAGGGTCGGTACATCCTTGTCATAGTCAATAGAAGCTTTTTTTCATTTCTGTCAAAATGTCCAGTGTATGTAATCTTGGGGTTTGATGTTCCTTCTGTGCGATACCGCGCGAAACTTCCCTGACAAATACCAGGGAAGCAGCAAACGCCTCCCTCTCAGCCTATCACGCTGCCGACTCCCGCTCCAGCCGGGGTGGCCTTTCCGCAGCCCGAGCCCTCGGAAACCCACCAGCGTGGCCAGAAATGAAATGATGGAAGTTGCCACAGTTCAAACTTAGCCATACTTCTCACTTATGACATGATTGATTTTCCTTCAGCGCGCTCAGAGGCGGGCCGTCTTCCTACCCCACTGTGGAGGCAGCTCATGTATACGGCCGCCGCTGACAGCCGCGGCACCGAAAGGCACGCGATGAAATTTGAAAGTGCAATTTTCCATCTGTCAATCACCTTTCAAAGGGGCCCGTTAACCGCCCATCGGGAGGCCCTCGGCGAGGACGCCCCCATGTACGGCGCTCCGTGCGACCGGGCCCCCTTGGCCTCATTAATCAAGATATGAGCCAAGGATCAGGGTTTTGCACAGGTACCCAGCACAGACTCACACGGCTCCAGGAGTATCTTAGGATACTTCTCGCGGCGCACTGGATAATCTGTATTTCGAACTAAGACAAACCGTCTCCTCTTAAGTAAAAGCAGAATCGGATCGGGTGGCGACAGACCCATTTCCCCTCGCTCGGGTGGTGGGACCAGCAGGTATCCCCCCCAGAAGGACATGTGAGGCGCTCCCACGTTAATAATGGATGGTCACCCCAACCCTTCCCAGCCACAGCGCCAAGATGCCTCGAAATACAGCCAATTAAGGTTTATTTAATTATTAAGGTTGAATAAATAACAGCGAAACATGTTAAAAATCTTTCAGTTTCAGTCAATCATAATAAAAAATTAATGAGACTGGATAGAGAGCCATAAAAACTGATAGACTGCGATCGTGAATTATAAATTGGTATTGATTTTTTCCTTTGCAATAACGCTCTCAGGTAATCGTATGTTGTCACATGTAAAGTGCACTTTGCTGGTGGAGACTAATATTAACTATCAAATATAGATGAGACAGAGGCATTTATGACACTTCGGATTTCACAAACAAAAAGCAAAAAACACAATTTGTGGAATAATAGCAATGCCGAGCAGAGAATCCTAGGGTGTTTATGGGAGCCGGCCGGGACCCCACTGAGCCGTGAATTCATAAGACACGGTTACCTTATTCTTCTCCTGCCATTTCTCCTCTGATATGTTACCTTGTTAGTATCACTAAGAAAAGCATAAATATTTTTTATTATATGTGGGGCTCATCCTGTCTTGCCTAATAGACAGGCCACATGGAGTTAAAGCCATATTATATGACCTGCTGCAGAAGTGATCATTCAGAAACCCAAAGCACATATTTTATGCCGCCTGGCTTTATTAATTCTAAGCCCCCAAGAAATAGCGGGAGGATTTTGCAGCTTTCTGTTTATTGAAGTAACATGGAGACAAATAAGACATTTCCCTAGGCTAGCTCAGATAAAGTGGACAATTACTATTGGCATTCCACATGTAAATATTTAACACTTCACAGCTAGCTTGCACCTAAATACCCATTAGATGTTGCTACAAGCCTGGATGCCACTCCCGGGGACAGCGCCACGGGCCATCCCGGGCGACGGCTATTGGATTAGGGTGAACACACGTCTTCTAAACAGGGCTGGGCGGGGCCTCAGCCAGGACCAGAGGGGACGGACCCCCACGGGCGGCTTCCTTGAGTGACACAAACCAACTCCTCCAAGGAAACCCGCCCAAAGCCAGTGCCGGCGTGGCGACCGCTGGCCCTACTCATTGATAACTTGTCACTGCAGTTCGTTAGGGGCCCCGATCCGATTTCCCTCATTTGGGGAAAAACATAGAGGAGACACGGTGGACACGGGGCAGCTCTGAGCACACACCGCTGTCCGTCAGGGCAGGTCCCGCCTCCCAGCCATGCCGCCTGGCCTGGGACGCACAGCGCGACCGTCTGCAATCAATACGCACAGAGCACGAGCCAGCCTGGCAGCCGCCTCCCTCGGTGGCTTCCGCTTGTTAAAGACACAATGCGCGTACGGTTTGGACCAGCAGAATTCAGGCCGAGTTTAGGAGGTGGACGTGGCCTAGCCGCTCTGCTTTTTACCACCGACGCCGAGGTATTCGTTTCTGAGTGAGGAAGGGCCCCGCCCCTGGGCTGGCACTTGGGACATGACAGCAAATGGGCTGGGACGACTTTTTCTAGAGGATGGTTCCTGCACCCAGGGGTGTCCAGCCTTGGGGCTTCCCTGGGCCCCACTGGAAGAAGGAGAATGGCCTCAGGCCACATATAAAATACACGCACGCGAACGATTTAGCTGATGAGCTTTTAAACATATCACAAAACAGCTCCTGATGTTTTAAGAGAGTTTACGGATCTGGGTCGGGCCGCCTTCGGAGCCGTTCTGGGCTCGCTCTCACCTTTGCGGGACTGGAACGAGGCCGGGCCTCGAACGCGCTGGGGACCATCTCTCTGCGTCACCTCCCCCGCAAGGAAGCCCACCCCCCTGTCCACCGGCAAGGGAGCCCCAGGCTCTCCCTGTCCAGCCCAGCGAAGACGCCATTGGCCATCTTTTTTGTTTGTTTGTTTTGTTTTGTTTTGTGAACTGAACTGGGGGCCTCACCGCATTCGGGAAGCACACCCCAGCTCAGCATGTGGGTCCACCTGGGCCGGAGCCGGGATTCGATCCTCGGTCCCCGGGGCTGCAAAGCGAGCGCTCAACCCGCTGAGCCCTCCCGGCTTCCCCTTTTGGCCATCTTTAAGCAACTCTGAGCGCCACCTCGCAGCGAACCTCCGGCAGACCCAGGAGCAGCGGCCACTGGACAGTGCATGCAGTGGTCGCCCTGCCTCTCGGGGACAGGCCCCTGGCCCCTACGCCCAGGCCACAAGCTCTGCAGCAGCTGCAGCCAAGCCTTCAAACCCAGCCAGGAGCAACGCTGATCAGCTCTGGACACCAAGCCTGAAACACGCCCCACGTGATGTAGGAGCCCGGGCATCACTCCGTGTTCCCAACGCCCGCCTGCACCCCGTCCCGGCCTGCGGGACCCCCCATGCCAGCCACAGACACCCTGAGGGACACTCAGCTGCCAGGGCCCCAGCCCCAGGAGGGCGGCACCCATCCCGGGGGCTCCCGGAACCCCTGAGCGCCCCCCTCCAACCCTTGGCTCGCCACGCTGACCTCCACACTCTGGAAACAATTACTCCTGGAAGGCCTGTCAATATCGTTATTTTTACAAGAAATCAATACGCCTCACAAAGTTAATGGGGGAGTCAGGCAGGGAGCGTTTACCTCCTCACTGTCAGAGCCCGGAATCCGCCGGGCGCCCCTGACAGCCCGGCCGACAGCCAGCCAGGGCGGAGCGCAGGCGTGGAGGCCAGCAGCCCACGCGGCACTAACGAGCCCGCCCGGGACGGGGTCCGCGCAGGCCGCGGGTCAGGGGAGGCTCGGGCAGGGACCCCGGGCCTGGCTGGGGGCTGCGACCGTTTCTTCACACACTCAAGCGGCACAAACCCTCAGGTCCCCGAGGCCGGCGTGCGGCCTGGAAGAGTGAACAGCATCCGTTATCTCCAAGGAAAGACGGTGCTTCTTGCCGGCCCGGTCCCATCACGACTCCCAGGCTAAACACACACGGAAGTGAACTCAACAGAACAAAGCGCGCACGCCCGTCCACATGTTCACAAACCAAGTCAGAAACAGCTGCAGCCTGGATCCCGAAGTCCGAACTGCAGGGTCCGGGGAGGCTGGCCCACCCCCAGCGCCAGCCTGGCACATGCACACCAGCCTCGGGGATCGTAGCTCAGCGCCTCAGGCCAAGGCCCTGGCGGCCTCATCAAAGGCACTGGGTTTGCACACCCACAGCCCGCATCCCCCACCCACCAGCCACAGTCACAGGATCAACGTGACAACCGTGTCCCAGGCAGAGGCCTTCAGCCGGCTCTAGGCCAGGCTGGGACGTCACCTGCAGGCGTTCCAGCCCGTCCCCTCCCCCTCTCAGCAGCAAACCTGGCCACAGACCGGCCGCTGAGTGAGCCGTGGTCCAGGGGGAGGGTCTCAGAACGGTTTTCTCACCGTCAGCACTGGACACACCCACTGCCACCGGGCGCAGGTGCTGCTGGAGCCAGGGTGCCCAGACTGGTGGCTTCCCTGGGCCACATGGGAAGAAGAAAAATGGTTTTGGGCCCCACATACAATACAGGAACACTAACGCTAGCCGACGAACCAAAAAAAAAGTCGCAAAAAAGTCTCATGTTTTGGGGAAGCCGGGATGGCTCAGCAGGTTAAGCGCTCGCTTTGAAGCCCCCAAGGACCGGGGATCGAATCCCGGCCCCGGCCCAGGCGGACCCACATGCTGAACTGGGGTGCGCTTCCCGAATGCGGTGAGGCCCCCAGTTCAGTTCAAAAATTAAAAAAAAAAAAAAAAAGTCTCATGTTTTAAGAAAGTTTACGAACTTGTATTGGGCCACATTCAAAGCCGTCTTGGACTGGCCCAGCGCCTGCGGGTTGGACAAGCTTGTTCGAGGCCAAGGCCACTGACAGATTCGCCGCACAGAACTCGGCTCCGACTCAGGGCCCGGCACCGGCCACGAATGCGCCATCACAGCCCACGGCCACTCCAAACCCCCAGACCTGCGGGTCCGGGGGCCCCTCCACGCCCTCCCCACACACCAAACGCAGCGGCGGCGGCAGCCACGTGGCACTTAGGTCCCTGGCCCCCAGACTCAAGGCTGCAGAATGCTGGGTGAGGTCACAGGGACAGATCGAGCCTCCCACGCCCCACAGCCAGCTCAAGTGCGACTAGAAAGGGGAAGCTCGCTGTCCTTGGGCCCTGGCTTGGAGGTCGGTCCTCAGTTTACCCAGCTGACCTGCTCCTCCCTCACCCCGTCCGGATCTTCCTCTTCCCCCCACGTCTGCCCAGACCCTAGAGGCTGGGAACAGCGTGCAGGGTGCGGAGGGTCCAGAGTCAGGGGCAGAGGCAGGGGAGGGGGCTCTGCTGGACCCACACACGAGCTGGGACACACGGACAGCAGACCTGCTGCTCAGAGCCACACATGTCCCATGCTGTCCGGAGGGACACTGAGCAACTCCCAGGACGCATCTGCGGGGGAAACAGTGACCATGGGATCCAGCATCGAAATGCACGGCTGAGAAAGCCGGGCCCGGCTGGACCTGCCGGCACCTCCGCCCACAGGGAGGGCGGCTCCGGTGGCCTCGAAGGGTCTTGCAAACAAAGAAAGGCCCGGAGTCTCAACAGGGCCTCACTGCGGACACGTGGGCTTCTGGTCACGTGATTGCAGCGGCCGGCACATGGCGGCCGTGGGTGGCTCCCCACGAAGCAGTGGCGCTAAATGACCGGCTCCCAGCCAGGTTGCGCCCGACGACCCGGCCCCCGGCTCGGAAACACCACCACCACGCACGAAGGGGGGTGGGCTCCTGCCCCAAGAATTCCAACTATGTCGCCCACTTCCTGTGCATGAGGCCATCCGTCCCTCCACTGAGAGGCTCCCAAGTAGAGGGGAGCTCAGGCCGGGCTCGGGGAAAGGGCTCGGGGACCCTCCGAGTGTCTCCTGCTATCAACAGTTTGGAATTCACACGGGCCCCTTACATCATGACGGGGCTCTTCACAGCGTTTTAGGCCGTAATGCAAACCATATGCAGCGCTGCCGGCCCGCCAGCGGCTGCCTGCTGATTGGCTCCCACACGATGGGAAACAGAGGTCTCAGAGGGGAAAAAACAACAAACAGATCTCTTGTCTACAAAGCAGAACTCAAAACATTTTTCATGCATTCTAGGCTTTTCTAGAAGCGGCAGGCTGTTAAAAAAAAAAAAAAAAAAAAGGTACCTGGCCCAAATTGAGCATTTGCTTGACATGATGGAAAAGCGAGCACTGTTTTCTGTTATATTGCCCCTATTCTACATCGACAAGAATATATTTTTTCCCTGTTCCCAGCTGATTTCACAGTCGTGAACTCCATTTATGAATTATCTGACACATTTCTTGCAATTCTTCTGACAACAGCGCTCAGTGGAAATTTCAAGGCCCCTCTCTTCTGACAAGTAGAAATATCAATATTTGAATAAATTGTGGATTTTAAACTTCTCACTCTGATGCACCATGGCGAGGAACGGCGCATTCTTCTTTTACTGGGTCCAATCCCCCTGAGCCTCGGGAAGAAATCTGTATGCGGCGTTTCATTACCAGAAAGCGGCGCTGAGTGACACTTGGAACACGCATCCAAGTCGACGTGATGAAGTTTACTTCCTTCCAACAACAAACACCCGCTCGGTGCCGTCCCCCTTCCCCGGGAGCAGCGGCACCAGCACGCGGCCGCGCCGAGCACCAGGCTGCGAGTCCCAAGCTGGCAGCCCGTCTTTAAACAAATGTGTTTCCTGGGCGCGGGCAGAGGGCGGCCTTGTTCTGGCTGAGCACCCGCCCCGGCCTGACGGGAACCTGCCGGGCCTGGTTAGACGGGACCGGTTAGGCCCGCAGCAGACACGCGGGCCCCGCGTTGTCACCAGCACGCAGCGCCAGCCGCACCGAGATCCCACAGCGCTGCCGTTACCCTCGCCGGGCGTCTCCGGCGGCCTTTCGGCGCGTGCACGCGTCTCCTCCACCAGCTCACGCGCAGTCACACGCAGAGCAGCAGGCAGGGCCCGATGCCGCCGGAGGTCCCTAAATGAGGGCCTTCGCACGTGTCTGGGGCCGAGGGACTGGAGGGAGCACGGCACCCCTGCAGCGTGCACCCCTTTTCCTGGGTGGACGCGCGTGCACAGGCGTGGAAGCAGCCACGTGACGTGACCCGGGGTCTGTCTCTCCCAGCTGCCGCCTCCCAGCCCGTCCTGGTGGCCTCAATGCCGCCGCCTCTATCACGCCCAGAGCTAAGGTTCCCCGAAATGTGTTCCGCGTAGAGAGACAGCCCGGGACAGGCCAGAGGAGGAACCCGGGGAATATGACAGACAGACTCTTACCACGTGCAAGGGGGCGGGCTCGGGACCCCAGCCCAGCGCTCTCGGCCTCAGTTTCCCCACTGGCGCCCAGGGATGGCCGTGCGTCTTGGGGTGGGGGTCACACAGGCCAGACGCACAGGGCTGGCGGCCGTTCTCTCATCTGAGCCTTACAGTCCCTGTCCCAGGAAGCCTGGCCAGACCGTTTCCAGCCAGGTCCTTCCCTCGTCCATCTGACGTCTGTGCTTCACGGGAATTCCGCCAAAACACTCAGCAGTCACCGCCATGGTCCCCGTCCTGCGGATGGGCAACCGCGGCCCGGCCGTTCAGAACTCACGTGTCTTCTCCCAAATCCACTCCCACCCCCGGGAGGCCCAAGGGTCCCCACGCGAAACTCAGTCCCAGGGCAGGGCTGGGGGCCTCCTCGCAGGGGTGAGGCCAGCGGCCAACGGGGACCCGGGAGCAGAGGCCCGCCCACCCCACTGCCCACCCCCAGCTGCGGCGGCTCAAAGTCGGGACAAAGCGTCTGTGGCTCTCCTGGCAGCTGGCTGTCACTGGATATGGACAGGCCACCAGGCCTCCAGAGGGCGGCTCCCCGAACCCACCGCTCCCCGAACCCACCGCTCCCCGAACCCACTGCTCCCCAAACCCACCGCTCCCCGACAGCCAACGCGGGAGGACGCATCCGGGCCAGAAGGCGGGCGCCGTGAGCGCGCTTCCCGGACACGGGTCCCAGGAGAGCGGAGCCGTGAAGAAACGTCAGGGGCGTGAGAAGCAGAACACGCAACGTCAGGACACAGCGGGTCGTCCGGCCAGAGGTGGAGGCGCGGCCCCGACCCTGCGCTGCTGCCGTGTTCACGTGGGGCTCCGTGTGCCGCCGGGCCAGCCCCACGGGGGGCTTTGTGTGTGAAGCAAAGGGCTCCCCTCTGAGGACCCACAGGGGACGTCCTCCTCTCTGACAGGCAGGACACTCACACTGGCCTCCACTTTGCTGGGTGCCGAGCCGGGAGACCTGCAGGGAGGCCGCCGGCTGAACCCCAACTCTGCCCATCAGGTCGTAGGCCCCCCATCCTGTCCCCTCACCAAGCGGGGTGTCAGGGACGGGGGCAGGATCAACAGAAGCAGCCAAGCTGAGAACGGCCCCGGGCATCCCATCGCGTCTGCAAAAGGCCGTGGCTGGAGGCCGAAAGGACCCGGGTTAGGAGGGGACCGGGACCGGGACCGGGGTTCTCTGTGCACCCGTGAGGGGGCGCTGGGCGGGCTGTTCTGTGGAGCGTTTTGTAAAGGAACGTCCTTTGTTAAGGAGTGTCACGTGCTTGAGTGGGACACCGTGAGGCTAGAGTCACTGGCTTGTGATTTGGTGACAGGCTCGGTGTCGACGCCCAGCTCGTAAACAAGGGGCGCTCCTGCTGGACCCAGCACACGTAGCCGGAGCCAGGCCCCTCCCCAGAACTCGGGCCCAGGGGCAGGACCGACGAGAAGGGGAATCGTGACCTTCACTCCCCAAGACGCCCACGACGGGGTGCTGTGCTGGGTCCCTGCGGGGGACACGGTCCCCGGGGGCCCAGGGCCCGTCCAGGGGGTGGGACGGCCAGTGCACTGGACCACATTCACCTTTTTGGCTCCGGGACAGAAAGGGGGACACCGTGAGAAACCTCACCTCCCAGAGCCACCATGGCTCCCCCCACGGAGCCGGGGCCCCGACGCCCACGTGGGAGAGCTGTGCCCACAGATGGCAGAGCATGTGGAGGGAGGCACAATATTTTATCTCAGCGCCCAGATGCCAGCACGTTAGCACGCGGCACCAGACACGCGGCCACCTGACAACGCCCGCGACAGCTCGCGTCCTCCGTCTGGTCTAGACGTCGGGCGTGCGCTCGATGGAGACGAGGGGGGAGCCGGGCGGTGGCAGCTTCAGCCCCAGGGGCGTCTGGTTGCGTCCTGAGGGAGCGGAGGGAGGGGACCCCCGGGGTGGTGGCCACACAGCTGCTTCTCATTGGAACAGGGGGATCCCCGTTACTGAGACGGAGCTGGCCGGGCTGCTCCGCGGGGCTCAGAGGGTAGAAGACGGGGTCTGAGCCCCCAGCAGCCGCACAGGGCTGATGCGCGAGGCCGACCCCCACTGTCCTGTGACTGTGGAAACCCCGATCCACACAGAGAGGCCGCGAGGCGTGGGAGGCGGGGACATCTGCATGGAGCACCCACCTGCTCTGCGGCCCTGGGTGAGCCAATCCCTGTCCCTCGTGGGTAAGGTGACCAGATTTTAGCATTCGTAAAGCGGGACACCACTGACCGGGGGGGGAGGGGGTTCTTGATGAAAAATTGGGTCTATCTCCCGCCGTTCCCTAGCTTGTCGTGCATTCTTTCCAAACATCGGGACTTTTTTAAAACGCCGCGGGACGCGGGACACATTGTTAAAAATCGGGACTGTCCCGCCCAAAGCGGGATGTCTGGTCACCTTACTCATGGAGCCTCAGTCTCCATCCGCACCCTCAGAGCGGGAGTGGCTTCTCTTCCCCGTTCTCCCTGGTCCTTGAGTAGGACGCGTGTGCACCCAGCCCCTGCTCCGCCCTGCACGTGTGAGCGCACATGCATGTGGCCGGCACACTGTCCCCGCGGAGCACGCTGCAGTGACGTGACGACCCTCGCCGAGATGGCAAGTCAGGTGTGGCAGCCCAGGGAGGTGGGCTCAGCGCCCCACATGGGGACCCCAGGATGGCACCAGGCACAGCGAGATGCCAGGGACGCTGATGTGCAGGGGGACACCCCGAGTCTCGGGCACAACCCCTAATAATGAACAACCCCTGAAGTCACAGGCCTCCTGCTCGTTCTAGGGCCCAAGGGCCACATGGGGGACAGAGGGTGGCCGGGCCCTAGGAAGCCAGCGTGGCCTCGTTGCGTTACACACAGCAGCTGCCCTCGAGCAGGGCCCGGGGGCCGCGAGCGAGGGTGGCTGCTGACCCAAGGCCACGTCCAAGCCCCAGCTTCCAACACCTCAGCAGGGAAATAAAACCGCAGGGCCCTGCGCTGGGCGCGGCCCCGTAACAGGAAGTGCAGTTGATCCGCCAGACGAAACCCAGCTCTCGGTCCCGTCAGCGTGGGGCTCGCCCACGGGAGCCTCGCTGAGCCGCTCCACCGTCACCTGGGCGGGTTTTCCCGTCACACAAACCCCACTGGGGAGGACACCGCACCACAGAGACGCCTCAGCGGGGCGGGCACATCAGACCCGCCCCTGACATCGAAGGTGACCGTGACGGCCAGCGACACCCCTGGGCCGCAGGCCCTGCCCCTGAGGGAACTACTGATTCCCGCAGAGCAGACACGGCTCCTACCCCTGAACCGACCCGACAAGGGGTCCCCCGTGGGCAGGGGCCAGCACCCCGTCCACACCTGTGAAGCGAGGACCCCCATTCTGCTTTGCAGACACAGGTCCAAGGCTCCCGGGCGTTTACACAGCACCCGCCACTCAGCCAGGGCAGGGGTCCCAGTGGCCTTGGAGCCCCTCCCTGCACCCACAGGACAAGGCGATTTGGGGGTGCTGTCTTCCCACCCACAGTCCTGCGGCTGAGGACGAGCTCAGCACGTGGGCTTTGGGCACTCGAGACATAGCTGTCGGCCCTCAGGAGACCCAGAGGGTGCAGGGGACCGAGTCCCCACGCCCACCCCCATCCTTTTCATTACAGAAGAAACAGAACCAGGGGACAGGCCGGCGCTCACGAGCCTCGGATCTATGCTGACTCGGGGGTGAATCTAAGGAAAACGTAAGAGCAGGGGTGTCCATCCAACCTTCTGGCTCCCCTGGGCCACATGGGAAGAACTGTCTTGGGTCCCACGTAAAACACACTCACGCCAGCGACAGCTGATGAGCTAAAAACAAAAATGTTGTAGCATATCTCACACTTTCAGAATTCATGGTGGGGGGAAGCTGGGAGGGCTCAGTAGGTTGAGCGCTCGCTTCGCAGCTCTGGGGTCCGAGGCTCGAGTCCCGGCCCCGGCCTGTGCGGACCCGTATGCGGAACTGGGGTGCACTTCCCATGTGGGAGGCTCCCAGTTGAGCCCCCAGCTCACAGGGGTGTGCCCCCCATGCAGGGCACAGCTTCTGGGGCAGGACAGAGCCAGGAGCCAAGCCAGGCCGCCTGGGCCCCGGTGCCCAACTACAGGAGGTCACCCCACCTGCATCCTGGTCCTGCGCAGCCCTGTGAGCATTTGTGGGGTGAAGGTGAGTCCCTCACAGGGGAATGCTGTGGACAAAGGTGCCATGATCCTCCGCCGATTCCAGGAGGTAAAAATCCAACGTGATGTCTCGCTCACCAGGTAGGATTCTGAGAGAGTCTGCCTTCCAGACTCAGGGACGCTTAAAGAGACACGCGCCTGCCTCACTGGCACTAGACAGTCGTCCACGAATATTTTAAGACATTCATGGAACTAGAATTTGTGTGCTAATTTCCCAGATGAAGACATTCTGATTGAGAAAAGTGCTGGGACATGAGGACAAGTCAAGGACACATGATAAAAGTGGACCAAGTACAATGTTTTCAATTGGAAGGAATATCAGTCCCCTGCAAGACACCTTGCTATTCCTGAAATGCCAAGTTCCTTCCATTCATCCTTCCATCCATCTATCCATCCATCTGTCCATTCATCTATCATCCATTCATCCATCCATCCATCCATCATCTATCCATCTATTCATTCATCTATCATCACCTATCCACCCATCCATCCATCCATTCATCCATCATCCAGCCATTCATTTATCATCCACCCATTCTTCCATCCTTCCATCCTTCTATCCATCCATCCATCCATCCATCAGCTATCCAGCCATCCAGCCATCATCCATCCATCTATTCATTCATCTATCATCATCTATCCACCCATCCATCCATCCATCCATCATCCATCCATCCATCCATCATCCATCCATCCATCCATCCATCTATCCATTTATCATCTATCTATCCTTCCATCCATTTATCATCTATCATCCATCCATCCATCCATCATCCATCATCCATCCAGCCATCCATCCATCCACCCATCTGTTCATACATCCCTAGTTCATCCAGCCAGCCAGCCATCTATCCATTTATCATCCATCTATCCTTCCATCCATTTATCTCCTATCATCCATCCATCCATCCACCCATCCATCCATCATCCATCCATCCATCCATCCATCCATCCATCCATCCATCATCCATCCATCCATCATCCATCCATCCATCCATCCATCCATCCATCATCCATCCATCCATCCATCCATCCATCCATTTATCATCCATCCATCCATCAGCCAGCCAGCCATCCACCCATCTGTTCATACATCCCTTGTTCATCCAGCCAGCCAGGTAGCCATCCAGGCAAACTATATACAGCCCAGGTGTGTGCCAGGCTAAATGCAGGTGGCAGCACACAAGCTGGCTGTCAGCCAGTGAAGGCAGTGGAGTGGCTGGGAGGGGCGGCCCCAGTCCCCGGGCACCAGAGGGGACTGGCCGAGGCCTGGAGAGCCACTCACAGAACGGGGCTGAGGGCTGAGGGGCGTGAGAAGTGGAGAAAGAGGCTTCATGGGTGGCCAGGATTCGGGCACAAGGTGCTGTGGACAAGGGAACTGCAGGGGCAGAGAGAAGCCCACACAGCCCAGAGGTGTGACCCTGTGACCAGGGGCTGCCTCCCAAGGTCCACGTGGGGGACAGGGGCAGGGCCTTGGAGCCTGGGATGACAGACTCAGGACCATCTCTTCTGTGAGGGACTCAGCTGGAGCAGCATCAGCCTCGGGTCACACCCGTCACACCGATGCACAACTTGGAAGCACAATCGGCGGGAGGACAGGCTCCCTTGCACCAGGAGTGGACGGTGTGCACACACACCCTGGGGAGGACTGGGGATGGTGCTCCAGGGGAGGCACCTCGGCCGGGAGGCAGCTGGGGGCTCCTCAGAAGTGGCCGGAAAGGCCCAGAGCGTGGCCAGGAGGGACCAGGACAGAGGCCCAGGGCCCGCGTGGCCCAGATCCCGCGAGGGGCCCAGCGCCCCCCGGAAAGGGGCTCCAGAGCCAAGGCCAGGGAGGGCGCACCGCAGGGTGCAAGGTCAACGTGACGCAGGCCCGGCGGGTGCCCCCCACCCCGGGAGCCGCAGCGCCCTCCCCCTGGGGGGCTGTCAGAGACAAGAACATAAAATGACCCATAAACTCACCGCGTCGTTTCTTAGTTTTGTTTTCAATGAAACAACAGGTCCTGGTTGTCTGATTAGAATAACCGAGCGGGCTCCACAGGCAGCGGCTGAATGCAGTGTCTGTCCCCAACCCCGACTCTGTCCCCAGTGCCCAGCCAGGGTCCGGCCCAGAAGGTCAGCACCGGCCCCTCAGGCCACGTGGGGGCCACTCAGGGGCCACGCTGGCTTCACGAAGTTTGAAGAGGAAAGCGGCCCCTATTTCTAAACTCAATTACATGACGAAAAGTTCTTGGTTTTCCCACAAACACCTTGAGATTTAGAGTAAGGTGACCAGATTGTAACATTGGTAAAGCGGGACACCATTGACTAGGGGGGAGGGGGTTCTTGATTAAAAATTGGGTCTATCTCCCGCCGCTCCCTAGCTTGTCGTGCATTCTTTCCCAAAATCGGGACTTTTTTAAAATGCCGCGGGACGCGGGACACATTGTTAAAAATCGGGACTGTCCCGCCCAAAGCAGGACGTCTGGTCACCTTAATTTAGAGCAACAAGTTCCAGAACTTTCTCTATGCCAGTTTAACCCATCAAACCATCCCCTGTCTTTACGAGAGAGAAGCACCCGGAGGCCTCGAGACCACACAGGGCAGGTCTTATGTGCGGCCCAGACCAGGGCCCCACTAGGGGGGGACGCGGACAGCACCTCCAGGTGACCGCCTGGCCCCCGCACGTCCTGGGCCATGACGGGCACCCGCCACCTCTCTGGGCAGCCAGGCGCCCTGTGCCAATGGCTCCAACCGTGAGGGGGCACTTCCGGGGCTGGGGAGTTCCTGCTTCTCTATCTTCACCTCCTGCCCTTCGGTCCTCGCTCTTCCCTCCGCGTCCCCTGCCCCAAGGCATGGCCTCAGACCCCGGATGGCAGGTCAGGGTCCCTCGAGGGTGAGGGTCCACATGGGAGGAGCCGCCCAGCCCGCGCTGGTTCTGTGCCCGTCCTCCTCGGCTTGGGGACCTTCACCCATTGCCAAGTGCTTCCGGGAAATGAGCTCCAACAGGGATTGTCACCACCCACAGACACGCAGCCCCGGGAAGGACAGGCAGGTCCCTTTCGGACGCTAATGACTCACTCAGCCACCTCACCCACGTGCAGTTTGCCTGAATCACCGGTTAAAGAATCGTAAAAACAACTGATGCCCGCTGCACCAATTGTGTGAAAAACTCCAAGAAGCACAGACAGAACACAAGTCACCCCCAGGCTCACCGCCCAGAGCTGTTTCCTTACAGCCTCTTGAACACGGTTTCTAAAACCCGGGGGCGGTGGCATAACTGTCCCCTTCCTTCTAGGAAGTCATGACAGTGCTCCAGGGTGTCCCCCACCGACCTTTCCAATGGCTGCCTGGTGCTCCACAGGGGGGGCTTCCACCACGTGCCTCACCGCCCCCCAGCTCTTACTGTGACAAGGACACCAGGCACCTCTCCGCGGGTCTGGGATGTTCCCATCGACAACTCCTGGATTTGCCATCGAGCGAACACATGACTTCACATGGGCATCCCTGTCTCAGCTGTGGACGGTGTCTTGTTCTCTTATTGTTTTTGTTTGTTTGTTTTAAAGATTTATTTTGACACAGAGAGAGAGACAGACACAGAGAGAAGGGGGAGGGCCCAGAACAGTCTCCATAGCTGCACATCATTGGTTTTTCCACATAGTTTCATTCCACAGGTGGGCAGGGCTGCACAGGGCAGGGACTGGGCCGGGGTCTCACCCCAGTGAGAACTGAACTGGGGGCACTCCCCAGCTCAGCATATGGGTCCACACGGGCCGGGGCCGGGATTCGATCCTCGGTCCCTGGGGCTGCAAAGTGAGCGCTTAACCCACGGAGCCATCCCGGCCTCCCCCTTTTTTTTCATTTTTCATCTATTAGCAGTTACCTTCTGTCACCTGTCTGGCTCGTGTTACTAAAAGGGGCGCACAGGACTGGCGTTTGAGGGGCCCCTGCGGGTGGAGCCCCTGGCGGGTCCTGAACAAGGGGCCCTTGGGCTGTGTCTGAACAAGGCAGACACACCAAGTCTTCATTCCTCAAAAACGCGTGACCGGTGGACGGCTGGGACGACCAAGGGCACATCGCTGCTACGTCACCGCTGGGAGGAGGTCAGCATTCTTCAGGGTGCAGCGAGCACCTCGCGAGGAGTTCTTAACAGGTCTGGGTGGCGGGCCCACCGTGCCTCCAAAGACCAGCGCTGGGCACCCCGCTTCCTCCCCGAGGGCGGACGGCCAGCGCCGTGACTCAATTCAGCAGCGCGGCGTCCTTAACCCGCACGCAGGGACATGGAAGCTCGCCCGTCTGGGAGAGTCACTAACACGTCGTAAACGTTAGAGCCCACGCGACTCTGGGCGTGTGCTGTCTGTGCCCTAGCGGAGCGGCACTTACAGAAGCACATAAAAGGTAACGTCTCGGGGGTGTTCTCTGATGGGAGGTCACCGCCGGCCCCGGGGTTCTGCTGGGAGCCAAGTGCACTTGGACAGTGACGTGAGCATCTGAGACGGGCCGAGGTCCTGTGTGCCCAGCGCTCATCCTGAGGGCCTGCGTGGACCCCCGCGAGGCACCCCCGGGGCACCCCAGCCCTCCGGGGCCCCTCCCCATGGCCACGCCCTGAGACACTCAGCTGACTTCAGAGGGGACCGTGGTCCTCTGCAGCCCACAGACTTGAACCCAGAGCCCAGCAGGACACGGGGCTGGTCCTCCCCGGCCCAGACGGGTGCAGGTGAGGGCAGTGTGGGACGCAGCTGCCACGCCGCTGCCCACAGACACGTGGCCGGGCAGCAGGACTCCGTCTACCGCGGAAGTCACTGGACTTTCTAAGCAACCTCTCGGAAGCAGAAGGCTTGCGTGGCTCAGACGGATCCGAGCACGGAGGGAACGGTCTCAGCGAGTCAGCCTCGTCCCGCTTCGGGGCGTTTGCTGCGAGCAGATGGACTGGATGGGACGCCGGGCGCTGGGGAAACGGTCCCCCAGCCGCTCGGGGCCCCCGCGGCCCCCGCGGCCGCCCATCGGATGCCGCCCATTCTGATCGATGGCTCCTTCTCAGCACAGTTGAAGGAGTGCTTTCAACGCGCAGATGTATTTGTCACCTTCACAGTTTACTCTCCTGGCCTTCAAGATCAATACGTCACCATTTCCGAGGGTGATACGGCCAAGCCGGGCCTCCTGCAAGGCCTCCCCGGGAAAACCAGTTCTCGCTGCATAATCTTCTCGCTGGCAAACGTCACATTTCAAACCACAGGAACCGGCGAAAATCAGGTCAGCCAGCGTGTGAGCAGGACCGTGAAGTTAAAGGCACCGGCGAAGGCGGTCACGCGGCCGGGGCGCAGACACGCAGGAGGCCTGGCCGCGGCCGCGTTTACCGAACGATTGAAAACCGCGGCGCGTCCTCAAACGCTGGGACCCCTATCACCCAGACAAACAAACTTCCCTCGGCCTCTTTCTCCCCCCTTTCCTTTTCCAATTTCAGAATGCTCAGCGCACCAACAGGGCCGGGTGCGTTTCACCCTTGACTGCGTCCGGTGAGATTGCTAATCAGGATTACTTGATTCAGTCAACACTGATTTCAATAAAAAGACCCCCCAAATTATCATAAATATGGAGAAAGTGTGGGCGGCAGTGACAGGTGATTAAAATCTCAGTCGCTTGGAATCAGCCCGGCTCACATGGGCGGAGGCGGGTCTGTGCTGACCCGCGGTGGTGACATTATCTCCCTCCCTGCAGGCCACCCTGATGCTCCCAGGGGCCCCACACAGCAGCGCGGGCCCGGGAGCCCGCTCTGACCTGCACCCTCCTGAGGCAAGCAGGGGTGCCCGGGTACGGGGGTGCCTGGGTACGGGGGTGCCTGTGTACAGGGGTGCAGGGATGTGGGTTCATGAGGTGCAGGGGTGTGGGGTTCAGGGGGTATGGGGGTGCTGAGGTGCCGGGGCTGAGGGGTGCATTATCCAGCCCCAGGTGGGGCAGGATGGGGCAGGATGGGCACGGGGGTGGATCCGACAGGAGCTCGAAGCACTGGGGCTGCCAGCAAGTGTTCAGAAGCATTTCCAGTGGGGAAGCCAGGACGGCTCAGCGGGTCAAGCGCTCACCTTGCAACCCCGGGACCGAGGATCAAATCCTGGCCCTGCCCCACGCGGGCCCCTATGCTGAACTGGGGTGTGGCCCCCAGTTCGGCTCTTGCCGGGGCGAGCTGCCCATGGGGGAGGCGCTGAGCCCACCTGTGGGATGGAACTATATCAAAAAACTAATGTACAGACTATGGAGACGGCTCTGGGCCCTCCCCCTTCTCTCTGTCTCTCTTTCTCTCTGTTGAAAACAATAAAAAACATTTTTTTTAATGTTTCAAGGGCTGAGGCCAGCCTGCAGACAGTGTTCAGTTAGAGAAGTCAAAACCATGGCTCCCCACAGAGCACAAGAAAAGGGGACCTTGAAGCACTTGGGAGCCACTGGGGGTCGCGAGGCCTGGGAGTGGGTGGGAGGATCCCCCAGAGCCCTGCACGCGGATTCCGGGAGAGCTGGGGGCACGTGGTGGGTGTTTCTTGAAGACCCCCATGCCTCACTGGATGTCCTCAGTCACTGTGTCACCCAGGCCCCTGGGGGGCCCCGCTGTGCCCTCCTGTGGGATCAGAGCCCAGAGCCTGCGGGGAGAGGACGGGGGTATGAACCAGATGGCCCTGCTGGGTAGCCGGGCACCTCCGCCTCCCGCCCTGCCCGGCCTGGGTGACAGAGGTGAGCACCCGTCCCCAAATCTCCTGACAGCACAGACGTGATGCCCAGGCCCCCGGGGCTCAGACCCCAGAACTGGCCTCACACCCAAGGCCGAAGCCCACGGGTCGGGCACCTGCTGACCACGTCACCCTGCCCAGTTCAAGGCCACCTCCTCACCTCGACCCAGTCGGCCCTGAACCCAGGGGTCTGACCTGAACCTGCTGAGGGTCACTGCCACAGGGCGACCCAGAGCAGGACCCACTGCAGCCGGTGACCTCGGGCAAAGTGGCCGATGGGACAGGCAGGACACCGTGGAGGCTGAGATGGGCGCCAGGCAGGGTGGGGCCCCCAGAAGCCAGGAGCAGCAGGACCCTCTCCATCGTCACCATGGGGGGTGCTTCCTGCAGCCCCTGCAGCCCCCGCCCCCCACGCCTGCGATGCCCAGAGTGCGGACTGTGTAGCCCCGCGACCTGCTCACAGCGGAGCCTAAGGTGCAGTTACAGGACCCGCATCTACTAGGGAACTAAAAACATCGCCGCTCAGCTGTGGCCCCCACCCCTCCGCCTCCCCGTCGACGGCTTCTATTCTCTTCATGAAGCCCCTCAGCAGCCTGCGGGTCCCTCGACGTGGGCCCGGCACTCACCTGGGCTCTCCTGTCCCCCCCACGTGGCTCAGACACGTGCAGGGCCCCCCCCTCTCTCTCTCATGACAAAGTCAACAGCTGGGTGTGCAGCGCAGTATGAGGCCGGCTGCCTGGGGACCCCAGACGCAGCCGGCGGTGGGCTCGGGCAGGGAGGTGCTGCTGAGACAGGGTCCCGGGGGCCCTCCCGGGGGGCCCTCCTGGCAGAAAGCCGGGGGACAGTGATGCCGCCCAGCCGCAGAGGCGGCTTCGCCCTGGGGTTAAGAACTGGACTGCATGTGGTTCCATGGATCAGAGTCTCTGACGCGCCTGCACTTCATGCCCGTGACGTGAACGGCACAGGGGTCCACGTGGCACAGGGGTCCACGCTGGTGCTCCGGGCGGGAGAGGCGGGGGCCACCGGCCACAAGAGGCAGCAGACAGAAGCCCCCTGGGAGGGAGGCCGCACACAGGTGGGCACAAGCACAGGGCGCCTCACAGCCAACCGGGAGCCAGACCTGCTCTGGGGTCCCCGGCTCGGGCGGGGCCTGTGTGGGGCCCTGGTTTCTGGGGCTGCAACCAGGCCCCCCGTTTGCACACAAGGGGGGGCAGCCCCCACAGCTGCGTCCAGCTGAAAGGAGGGGGGTTGGGCATCGAAAGGTCCCAACAGACTCCCCCGGGGGCTCTGAGAAGGGGACCCCTGAGAACAGAGAGGCCCGGGGGGGACCCAAACCCAAGGGCCTGATCCGGCGCCACCACCGGGGTGCTTAGGAGGAGGAAGACCACGCCCCTCGCCGATGGGGAGGCCCCGCGCCAGTCCCTGCAGAAGGCCTGGGTCCCAGTGGGTCCCTCCCCATCACCCACCTCCAGGCCAGGGGGCTGCGCTGAGCAAGCCCGGGTCCCTCCCGAGTCCCTTCAGCTCCAGGGGGGACGCGCCATCCGGCCACTTACGTCCACGCCCTAGGAGGCGAAGGAACGTCGTGCCAAACGCTGACAAGGCACCATGGGCGTCTCCTACGTGAGCACGGGGCCAGTTCTGACGCGCTCTGCAGAACACGCGACCCCGGGGTGGGCGCTGCTTTCTGGAATGTTCCCTGGCATCCTGAGCACCCCTGTGCCCCGTGACCGGGCAAACTATAAAGAGACCAGAACAGAAACGCCCCTCGGGGAAAACCCAGCAGCCAAGTTCTCCGTCCAGGCTGTGTCGAGGGGACACCCCGGTCCCCACACGAGGCGTCCCCAGCGAGTCCCTCAGGAACCACCGTGGCTGTCGTCCGACACCTGCTTTTTCACAAGGTGGCGGAGGACAGAGAGAGGCGGTCACATGCTTCCGGCTACAGGGCCCAGGCAGGGACGCGCATGTCCCTGGGGCCGGGAGGAAGGGCCGGCGCGGGGCGCTGCCTGGCACCCTGCAATCTGGCCTGGGCCCCAGCACTTAGGACCAGAACCGGGCAAAGGCCAGGGGCTCCCGAGGGGCTTCATGGCTCGTGTGCCAATCTGGGGAGGGAGGAGGACTCGGGGACCCCCCAGAACCAGCAGGACCCCACTGGCCAGCCTTCTGGATCCCATCAGACTGACCGATGAAGACATGAGCTCGCGGAAGCCACCGGTTGTCATCTGACAACTCAATTATCCCGACTCGATCCTTTCAAAGCCTCCTGGAGCCTCTGACCTGCCCCCAAACGCACAAGGCCCCTCTGTGCGTCTGTCTCCTCCACACGAAACGCCGAAGCCGCTCAGGGCGCCAACTGGCTTTGGAACCTCGCACGGCGCAGGGCGCTTCCGACAACCGTCATCGCACAGAGGCCGCGATCATGGGCCGCGACCCGCTGGCCGGGCGGCGCCGGAGCAGAGCGGACGCTGCGTCCGCCACGCGCCTTCCTGTCACTTCACAAGTGCGGGGCGACGCGCTGAGGGCCGCTGAGAATCTGCAGACGGCGGCAGGGTTTAAATCCACACCCACGACCCTAGAGAGCGTCAGAAACACCCCGCAGCCGTGCCCACCCCGCCACGGCCGTGGGCAGCACGCAAACCGGCCGGCGCGTCGAGGCTCAGGCCGCACGGCCTTCGCGGGAAGACACGCTTCCTGCCGCCGGGCTTTGTGGCGTTTGCTTTGCCGAACCGGGTCGGGGAGGGTCCCGGGGAAGCCTCTGGGCCGCGGGGTTTGCGTTTGCCACCATAGGCCTCGCGGCATGATAGCCCCTCCGGGCTTCTCCAGTCGCACAGCGTCGACATCAGATGGACACCCTCTCAGGACGTCCCACTGGCAAGTGGGATTCAGGCTCGCACGCGGCACGAGAAGTCCTAGCGCGTGGATGGCGAACGTCCGTCCCACGCGAGCTGACACTGGACCGCGTCGAAATGTCCCACTGGCCGAGCGAGCGAGCTTCGTACCTGCACCTCTAAGTGACCCTCCTGAGTCCAGCACCCTGGACACTGCAACCGTCACGCAGGCCCTGCGGGTGCCTCTGGTCCTCCGTGCGGGGCCCTCGTGTCCCTGCAGTGCCGTCCCCTCAGTGTCCGGTCTGAGCACAGAGCTCTCAGCACCCCCGCCCGCCCCCCCAGCACGAAGCAGGACCGTGACGGCTCACCCCTCAGCCCCCAACCCACGCGGGCTGCGCCCACCACACAGCTCCCGCCGTCCTGTGTGCCCCTGAGAGCCCCTGAGAGCCCACCCCACCGTCTCCCTCAGACCCCACCTGTGAGCTGGCCTCACGAGAGCCCTCAGCATTCATGGGGCCCCGACAGAGGGGCTCACCCGGACCCCCCAGAAGCCCAAACTCGAGTCCGGGCCCCACGGGCTGGGCAGGGTGGGGTCCCCGGTGTCCACATAGCACAGGTGTGAGGCGTGAAGGGAGGCAGGGGCCCCGCCCCCACATGCAAGTCCCTGCTGAGTGACCTCCAACACCCTCCTGATGTCCCCAAATCTGAGGAAATGACAGCATTCTCGTGGGACCGGGGCTGTGAGAGGCCTGGCTGGCCCAGAGCCTGTCCCTGAGGAAGCACCTCTTGACAATGAGCTGCCCTTGTCACCTAAGCTGCAGGGGTCGCGATTTGGCACAAGGGGGCTGCTGGTGGCCTCCTCTCTGGGCAGCAGGAGAAGGGGCCTCGCCCCCCCTGCTGACCCCTGCAAGCACTCCCGGCCTCGTCCCCGATGAGGGCTGGCTCGGGGGGAGCAGGGGACCCATCACTGGGCAGCCACAACCTCCCTGGTGCCGGGGCTGCCTCTCGTCCACCTGGCCCAGGCGGCCCCAGACAGGCCACAGCCAGCCGTCCTGGACGGCCTGGCCGGTCCCAGCCCCGTGACCCCAGCAGGGAGCAGGTCCCAGCCACAGGGCAGGGAGAGCTGTCTGCCGCCAGCCTCTCCCGGGGAAGTGCATGTGTCCCACATCGGGAGGGAAAGTGCATGAGTCCCACATCGGGAGGGGAAGTGCATGTGTCCCACATCGGGAGGGAAAGTGCATGAGTCCCACATCGGGAGGG
>PVKE010001484.1:0-48232 GCA_004027555.1 Craseonycteris thonglongyai
GAGGACTGAGGATCGAATCCCGGCTCCGGCCCAGGCAGGACCCACATGCTGAACTGGGGAGTTCCCACAGTTCGGTTCTCTAGCTGTCTCTGTCTCTGTCTCTCTCTCTATCTGTCAAAAGTAAAATAGAAATAAATATGCACTGAAGATAAAATAATTACTCTCTATAAATATAAAAAGATATAAAAAAAAAAAAAAATCAACCCAAGGATACTTGCGATAGCACCAGAATTCAACCAAGGCAGCTTACTCCAGAGCATGTGCTCTTAATCACTGGTTACCTAGGCCTGGCAGTGAGGCTAACTCCACCTAAATTAAAGCCTGCCTTGAACATGCCTACCTCTGGGCCATTCTTATTCCTGAATGAGAATAGTATAGTGCAATATTTAAGAAACTAGGGCTTCTGAGGTCAGCCTGCTTAGGTTAAAATCCCGGTTCTATTATTTAACACATGATCATGAACTAATTACACTTTTCTAAACCTGCTTCTTCCTCAATATGGGAAGAATAAACATGCCCATTTGTGAAGTATGGAAGATTAAATGAGATTAAGAATAGAATATAGCTGTCTCCTATAATACAATAAGCTCTCAGCAAATGTTAGCCATTCCGATTATCATAGTTCCAGTCCCCTGCAATCTCTGCTTATTCTTTTCCTGCCTAGATTTTAAAACCAGGGTCTTGCACAGCTCACAGCAATCTGTTCTAAACAGCCCTTTCCTGGATATCTAGAACATTTTACTCACTTGTCATTAGCCATAAACTGATCTGCATTTTAATAAAAAATAACATCAGTCATCATACCTACTGTATGCAGGGACTGTTTTAAGCATTCCACACAGATTTACTTATTTTAATCCTCATTACAACCTTATCAAATAGGTATTATTATTATCCCTCTTTTGCAAGCAATGAAACTAAGGCACAGAAAGGCTAAACCTAAGGTCATACTCATACAACTAATAGGGAAGAAAGCCCAGCAAGTCTATTTCCAGAACCCATGCTTTTTCATTACTTAATGTTTCACATCTGTGTTTCCATGTCTCTATTGAAAATTGCAGCCCTCTCAACAAGAATGGTGTCTTCTCTAGATCCTCCCACAGGCCAAATATAGATTCTTTCATAGACTGATGTGCAACAAATACTAGATAGTGATATTCTTAATGCTGCATGATCATTTGCACTATGATGTAAGCCCCCTCTCTATTTGCATTTATTCTGTTCTCTTGTCATCCCTTTTCAATAAATATCCACAAATTACCTGCACCCAACCTATTATGAACATAACGATATTGATTAGTCTTCTGTATGAATGGGAGATTTGCTTCATGTCCTAACATTTGGGAGAACCTCTCTTACCAGGACTCACAATTTCAACTCTACTATCCAGAACTAAAATGTGTAAGAATGCAATCTTAGGAAACTTTCCCTGAATATTTTTTTTAAAGATTTATTTTATTGTTTTTTGACAGAGACAGAGAAAGGAGAGGGCCCAGAGCATTCTCCATAGTTGTATGTCATTAACTTTTGACATGGTTTCATTCCACATAGGCGGGAGCCATGTGGGGCAGGAACCTGGCCAGGGGCCTCCTGAATGGGAGGCATGCCCCCTTGAGCCAGGGGCCAAACCGGGAGGTGAGAACTGAACTGGGGACCCCTCTGCATGGGAAGAACACCCCAGTCCAGCACATGAGTCCACACGGACCGGGGCTGGGATTCGATCCTCAGTCCCTAGGGCTGCAAACCGAGCGCTTAACGAACTGAGTCATCCAAGCTTCCCCTTCCCTCAATATTTTTATGAAAGTTGAATTTCTTTTCACCATCAAATCTAAATGCAGAAAATACAAAGCAAGATTGCTTCAACTTTATCAACAACTATTTGGAACTATTTTAAACTGTTATTTCTATTTGACCCAACTCCATTTTCCCTCCACCCAAAGACAGACACCACACAAATGCCTTCACCATCTACTCTCTCTGGGGGACTAGATTGATTAAGGAAATAAAAAAAAAATTCTACTTCTTTTTTTTTTTTTTAAAGATTTATTTATTGTTTTTGACAGAGAAAGATACAGTCAGAGACAGAGAGAAGGGGGAGGGCCCAGAACAGTCTCCATAGTTGCACATAACCAGTTTTTCCACATAGTTTCATTCCACAGGTGGGCACGGCTGCACAGTGCAGGAACTGGGCCGGGTCTCACCCTGGTGAGAACTGAACTGGGGGCACTCCCCAGTTCAGCATATGGGTCCCCACGGGCCGGGGCCGGGACTCGATCCTCGGTCCTTGGGGCTGCAAAGTGAGCGCCCAACCCACTGAGCCATCCCGGCTTCCCCAAATTCTACCTCTTCAAGGCTCTTGCTTCTGTATCATTTTTTCTTCCCTCATAACAATCCAACCACTCTTCTTCTTCTTTCACTTCTTGAAAGGTACTAAAGCCCTTTTCATACTCAGTACTTCCCATAAGGTACTCCTCTGCTTGGAACTGACTTCCCTACATTTTCTAGCTAACTCCCCAATTTTCAGGTCTGTTCAACCACTGTTTTCTCAGAGAATCTCTCTCCATATTCCCAATCTAAACTGATATGCCCTTTTTAAAGTCTCTCATTGCACACTCTCTATTTTTCCTTGAGAGAACTATTGCAGTGTGCGATTTTTTGTTTGTTTGTTTTGTTTTGTGACTAGCTGACTTTTTTTTACATCCCCCACAGGAGTATAAATTCATGAACTCTGAGCACAAATCACGAAGGCACACAATCTAATTTCTAGGTTCTAAGTGGTGCTCTGGAGAACACCAAGTAATTACCTGCCTATGGCCCACAGACAAACTGATCCAGAGGTTTCTGCATATCCTCCAATGGTTGGTCAAGACCTCAGTGGCCCTTGTGCTGGAGAACCTCAGTCTCTATCACCTCCCACTCTTAAGGGGACAGGTGATATGCCTGACCACTGTTTCTCTATGTGGATTTTAAGCCCGCCATTGAAATGGTGATAATTTTACAAAACCTATTCCACATTTGTACAAGTAAATCTGAGAGATGAATGAATGATTATGTTTATTTTATTAGGATGCACTTTTGCAGAAAAAGGCTAAAGGGCTCAACAGTGGATGGTTCATGTTTTCCTCCCACTTATACAGATGCCTAAAATGTATGCCCAAACAAACTGTTCCTACAGAAAATTACAATTGAAAGAGGTGCATTACGAAGAAGGCACAAACTTGAATTAAACCCTAAGGAATTTAAGAAAAAAGTATAAATAGTACAAGGGGGTATTATTAAGAAGGCACAAAACAGTTTGGGGTGAATACTTAGATGTTTCCGACATTCAAAATAATGGACACAGATCCTCAAAGTTAACCTCAATCTTGGAATAACACCAAAAGTCTTTAGATCCTCCTGAAATAGGTCAACCTTCAGACCTTAAGAGCAAAACACAACAGGAGTCAATAGCACAATAATTACTTCTCCTCCCTGACCCCAATCACCAGAAAGGCAATCAGTACTCTGAGGATGCAAGTCTGAGAACCAAGCTCAGGAGATCAGACTCTTCTTGGCTTGGCTCTCAATGGTCCATCTCTACACTTAACCTCAGCTGCAAAATAAAGGCACCAGCTCTAACGTTCTATAGTTCTATATTACTATATTGTTATATGGGAGTAGTACCAAAAACCATGGAGTTTACAGAGCTGCTAAAATCTGTATTGCTCAGACCAACCCAAATATTCTCTTCAATTTCCAGTAACAAATTTAAGTAGAATATTGTAAATATGATATATATATAGAGAGAGAGAGAAAAGGCAGACAAGAAGAATGATGGTTCAGAAACCATTAGATGTTAGGTATGACTAAGAAAAATGAAAGTATTTAGCTTGGAAAAGAGAAGACTTAAAGAGAACCTGATAGTCCTTTATGTACCAGGAGATAAACATCACATGAGGACTTACTCTGTTTTACTTTAATGGACACAACTGACCAGTGGGTAAAAACTGCAGGGAAGCATTTGACACAAGAGAACAAAATTTAGTAATTAGATCTGCGAATATATAGGCTTCCTCTGAAGTAAACTGCCTCCTTTATTACTGCATGTCACAGAAGGTAAGTGAACAATTCTCTGGGCTACTTCAGAGCAGGAGTCAACATACTTTCTGTAAAGGGATTTGAGGGCTACATATAGTCTGTTACATATTCTGCCTTGTGTGTACATTTTTACAACCCTTAAAAATATAAAAACCATCCTTATCTTATGGGCCACACAAAAACAGGTAGTTTGATGATCCCTGTTCTGCAGAAGTGCTGTCCAAACAAAATATGAGCCACATATATAATTTAAAATTTTTCAATATCCACATTTTAAAAGGTAAAAAGAAACAGGTGAGGGTAATTTTAATATATTTTATTTAATACAATATATCCCAAAATTATCATTTTAACATATAAGCAAAATTACTGAGCTCTTTTACCATCTTTAAAACCAAGTCTTTGAAATCCAGTATTTTATACTTATATCTCAATTTGAATTAGTCACATTTCAAGTACTCAACAGCTATATGTGGCTAGTAGCTATGCTACTGAACAGAACAGTTCCAGAGAAATTTGTACATTCCATTGAGAAACAGAAAAGGTCAATATTTCATTCTAATGATCCAGATCAATGAGGAGAAAAAGCAATTCTTAATAAATTACTGTTAGGACAACTGGCATGCTACCTAGAAAAATAAAGCTGGATCCTTTCTTGTGCCTTATTCCATTATAAATTCCAGACAAAAATGAGATGTCAATATAAGTAGGCAAAATAAAATCAAATGGCCAGTAAAGAGGGAAAAAAATGCCAAAAACAGATGTTATTTTAATCATCAGATTGGCAAAGACTGAAAACAAGCCACATCCTAAGATCCTCAATCAAATCAAGTTTTGCAAATCAGGTACTATTAGTGGGAACCTAAAATGTGTATGACGTTTTATAAAGGCAGCTTGGCAATATGTATAATAAACATATACCTCACTTCTGGAAATTCACACTAATAGGTACTTTTTATGTTAAAAGAGAAAAAGATGAAGATGCAAGGATATTCATTGAAACATCATCCATGAGTTAAAAACAACGGGAAGCAAATTAAGTGTCCATCATCAGTAGGACTGATTAAATAAAATAAGGTTATTCACAATAATGTAGGTTTCTCATAAAGGTTTGACACTGCTAGGGGGAAAATGAAGGATTATTATATGTGGTCCCATTTATGTAAAATTTAAAATTTCGTGTAAATGTATATCCTCATAAAGAGCTATCAGAAGGATAGCTAATAAAATGTATACAGTGATTATTACTGGTAGAGGTGTATTTAGGATAATTTTCTTTGGATATGATCAGGTATATGTTTATCTTCATTTTTTGCTTTTTATGATGATCATCTGAAATCTTTTATTCCAGAATCATTTTTATAATAGTCTCAGCATGATGTTTTTTCAGTTGGCACTCTTAGAAATACCTCTTATACATGTCATTTTACAGAGTATGTTATATGAACCACAATGTAGTGAATACATTCTCTCACTGAAATAACAATGTCTTAATTCGCCTGTGCAATTAATATTCTTTGTAACATCATTTTATACATGTGACTTTATAGAGTGCATTACATGCAGCACAGTGTGGTGAACCCATTCATTCACTGAAATAAAACCTCTCTGATTCAATGAATTATTAGAATTCTTTAAAATGTTTCAAATATGTGTATCTTTACATAGTGTCGTAATGCACCACAAAGTGGTGAACACATTCCTTCACTGAAATAATCAACATGATGATTTTTATCTTTCCTGATTAATATAAAACTTAATTTTTAACTCAAAAAATTCTTGTATAGAATAAACAGAAGAATTTAAAAGCAAACAAACAACCCTCTATTTAGTGAATAACTTATTTTCATAGGCTATAAGTATAGGCAACAAAGAAACCAAATATAAAAGGAAGCCACTTGCCTTTCCTAAGGTTATATAAGTATGATTTGATTCATATAAAAGGCACAGGAAGGATGAATATTTTGACTCATCTTCTAGTGGTGAGTGATGTTAAAGATTACACATATCAAAAAACAATTCCCAGGGAAGCCGGGATGGATCAGTGGGTTAGGCGCTCACTTTGCAGCCCTGGAGACTGAGGATCGAATCCCGGCCCCGGCCCGTGCGGACACACATGCTGAACTGGGGAGTTCCCCACTTCAGTTCTCACCGGGGTGAGACCCCAGCCCAGTTCCTGCCCTGTGCAGCCCCGCCCACCTGTGGAATGAAACTATGTGGAAAAACTAATGATGCGCAGCTATGGAGACTGTTCTGGGCCCTCCCCCTTCTCTCTGTCTCTGACTCTGTATCTCTCTCTCTCTCTGTCAAAAACAGTAAATAAATCTTTTAAAAAAAACCCAAAAAACAATTTCTTAGAGATGAAAGACATCCCTGTGACACATCTATAGAATGAAATACAGGAAGAAAATGTCTTTAACTCAAAACACTCCTCTATACAAATCTTGGAAGATAGCCAGAGACAATATCACCAGGAAAAAAAATCCCCAGATTCTGCAGAAATGACAAACTATGAACAACAAAGTAATATATTTCCATGCCCTCATAAATAATCAAAAAGCCTACCAGAAATAAGGGAAGCAAGGTCATGAGAAGAGTTCTTTGCTAGTTTGCTCTCCACCCATCCGTATGCTTAGGATACAGACACGGATAAAAGTAATTTAATTTAATGTCATTCTTCAGTCACGAAGTTTTTCAGGTTTGGAGTTTTCAAGATTTATAAAACCATAGGATTATGGGATACAAGTAAAATTTGAGTCTAAATAATCTTTTCCTCTCCTATCACTGATATTCCTCAAAACCTAAGATCCTTTCTCTGAAATAATGAAGTTAGCACAAGGCTCATTCACAACACACTCTTAGGATCTCACTGTCAATAAAATAGATTTCATGAAACAATCAGTTGCTTCTGGTGGAACAGTCTCCAAAAATAAATAGTAAGACAGAAAAAGATGATCAATGTTAAAATGTTTTCTTAATTGGGGGGGAAAAAGTCATCAGCTATTTCAAGAGTTAAAAGGCTCCCTTTTATTGAACGACTGTGCTATAGTAGCTCTCCAACAGGCAGACAGTGGAGACATTTTAAGTGCATTACCTTTAGGAGGAAAATATGACTTGCTTTCAGCTTTGTGAGGCCAGTCAACGACCAGAGGTCCAAACCTGCGAAAGCTGGCTGTGATCTCATCTACAAAACAAAGAAGAAATCTTAGCAAAAGAGTAAAAAATATTGCAAACAGAACAGCACAAAACATGTCTTTTTATACAAAAAGTGTTTTGAGAGCTATTTTCTAAAACATTTTTACAGAAGGTAAACCTACTAAGTGAAATACCATTGTTTGGGAGGTACATTTGGTTATTCACTTTCAACCACATAAAATGTGTTTCTAAGTATAATTCATTTCCTTCATTGCCAATAAACTTCATATAAAGAATGTGGATTAAAAAACCTGACACTAACTAAAGTGACCTCTCTGTCAAGTAAGAAGGAAATTCTAAAAATAGGAATGTTCTCTTCTTATAGAAAAAAAAGGCAAAAATAAAAAATGTTTAAAATATGCTTTCACTTGTGTGAAATAACCTCTAAAATCCCTAAGATTATTTACCTTAAATTATTATTAATCTCTAAGATTATTTTAGAAATAGGTATGATTCTTTTAGTTAGGAGTAGGGAAAATGGGGAGGCAATTTTATTTGGTGATAAAAAGTAAAAAGCTTCCTTTATCATACTACACATCCTATAAAGAAAATGTTTAAAAAAGTTGTAGCTCAATAAATTTATCTTTTCCTTCTGATTTTTAACTCAAAACAATTATAATGTGGCGCTGACCCAGGCTTAAGTTACCACTCTCTCAGCCATGATCAAAACTTTGTCTTAAAGAAAAATTCACACAATAGATAAAATTAACATTAGTACAAGAATAGCTTGGAGGAAAATGAGTCTCCAGCTGTACACAACTTTAAAGCAGTAAGTCTAAAACGAAACTTTATTTTTAGAGATTCTTCTTGTCTCATCATGAGAAAAAAAAGAAAATCATGATAAATTAGAGAAATGTCACAGCTAGAATAGTGCTGGCAAAACAATTCTGTTTTAACAATATTTTTATATCAGATCCAAGGCCTATTGGAACTATAATAGTTGGGGTTTTTTTCCCCTTACATTAACCCCATCACAATTTTGTTTTGTTTGTCCATTCAACAAATACTTACTGACAATGACTTTAGGCATAAAAAAAAAACTTACTTTCGGATTGGTAGTATCTCAAAAATGTAAAGAAAATTTCTAGTTTTTATTCCTTCAAAGTCAAGAGGGGGCTCTGCATTGACAGGGAGCTATATTAAAATATGAAATGGTATGGACTCATGGACAAGAGCAAAAGCTCGGAATCTGACTGATTTCAAATTTCAACTGGACCAGTAGCTATAGAAACCGGGACAAATTGTTTCTCTCTGATCCTCAGTTGCCTCATCTATAAAATGGAGTTGGTAGGTTAACCGTATAGGATAGCTATGGAGATTAAAAGAGATACTGTAATGTGAAGCGCTTAGCATAATAACGGGCTTATAGTATGAGTTTTATAAATACTAGCTCTCATTATTATTTAAAATTTATCCCCACATTAATAACTAAGAAATGGGAAGCTGTTAGAAGACTGCTATGTATAAACATGTATAAACAAAAGATCTGCCCTATACAATCTATTATTGATTCATCTATTGAATATTTTCATCTCCTGCACACTAAGATATGGATGACATAAAGCTCCTTTGGAGAGGAGAGGCAGGGTCAGGCCACGCAAACCTGGCTTATAGAAGTTATTAATGAATGCATAGTACCTTCATCGATATCCGGAGGAAGGCCTCCAACAAACACCTTCCTAGAGTAGCGTTCTACTCGTTCTCCATTTTGACAGCGAGTAGGAGAACTTAAGCCAGATGACAAGGACTGATCACCATGATTGTCATCCAGGAAGGCATCTTCAAAGGGAAACAGAGAAGACCGACCTGAAACAAATGTGGGAGTTTCTACAGTTAAAATTATTTTCCTGGACAACAAATGCTTTATTAGAAGCCAAAATGCAAAGTAATGCTTACAAAAAAATGAACCCTAAGCTGTGGCTTTTTCAGCAGAATAAGTGACTGCAGATTACCAGGCAGGCCTACATAAATTTAAACTGTCATTTTTGTGTGAAGGTAAGCAAGCACAGACATAGCTGGATTGATACAAAGGAAGAAGCATAAAAAATTGCAGCTGTTTTCACTGATAAAAATCACTACATTTTATTCATACAGTCCCTATCACTGCTGCTAAGAGTATTCAGTAGTTATCCTTCCTTCAGGCATTTCTTAAAATAAATGGAAAAGTAATCTTTATTCACAGATTTTTATTTGCTCTTTATGGGAACTCAAAAGTCTGGCCAAATGATGGGCCATGATAGCCAAGGGAATATTAAATTTACCACAGAAGCTAACTTCCTTGATAGCTGGACTAAAGATAATCAAGTTTTCCCTGCCATTCTAAACTGCTCCAACTTGGAAATAAACATCTGCAATAATAAAGGTGGAGAAAAGAAGTGAAAACATATAAATTAAGTTGTGGGAGAACAGATGTAGATGTGGTTATGACATTTTTACTCTACTAATCTAGGCCATATTTTATATCACTCAAAAAAAATTTTTTTCATGTAGCCAAATAAAGTTTGTAGAGCAAAGGCACCTACCCACTCACTCCACATTACTATAAGAAAGACACTAGCAGTTAAAGTCTTAATAAATGTAACACAATGATGCCATCTGGCATTACAAAATAAAATCTAAGTTTAAAAACAAATATATTGCCTGTTTGAGTCAGTGAGTTCCTGGTAAAACTTTCCACTAGGTTCCACTCTAAAAACAAATTGTCTTCAGCACTCTAATTTTTGAAAAGAAAAAAAAAAGAAAAAATTTCCCTCTAAAATAAATTCATACACTCTTCAAAAAAAGAACAGTGTCTTCCCCATTTAGTCTATCCTGTCTTTACTTCCCTGAAGCCTGGTTCTGCGTCACTACAGCCAAGTCTCTGAAACGGAATATAAATAGCCTTAGAAAAATACTGAACATTTACTTCTTTTACAAAAAAATTGCTACTAATATAACTCTGTTTATTTTATGAACAACCCAGGTGGTATAAGAAAGGCCCTGTTTTGATGTTTAGAGTCAATAAGTAAAAGGACCAGAGAATTTTTTGTTCAGCCCTTCCCAGCTTAACTACAAAGAAACAGAACAAAATTTGCCACCTCATGTCACCACTTTTTTTTTTTTTCGCTTGACAGAAACAAACAATAGATGGTAAATTCTCGCCCCTTGATGTCTGCTTTAATTATTGGGGGGTGGGGGTGGTAAAAAATAGCTCTGCAGCAATCATAGGCAAAGTGAACTTCCCAATGGCATCCAGAGATGTTCTCCCACAGCCATCAGGTTTGCTTTCCATGTAGTCCACATTCAGTGAATTATGTGCCTACTCTGTGATAGGCACCGGCCTAAATCAGCACTTCCCACAGAATCTTCCCATCCCCACCTCTCACCCTCAAACTAGTAACATGAGATGCTCAGAAAACAAAAACGGTGTGGGAGAGGGAGGACTAAATAACACTGGAAAATACTGCACACTGTATGACCTTCTCAGAGATTAATAATAAACATTAGAATGCCAAAAGCTGGAAAAAGGTCTGTAGTAATATAAATTAATACAGCACTACCTGGATTTACGATAAAGACATCTTTAGTATACATAACTCAGTGGAAAGCATTTGAAGAAATATTTATTCACATTCTAGGAACACCTAACAAATAAGATAGTTATTTGAAGTCCCACGACAAAGAAATCAAGTTTGGTAAGAGAAACAGGCAAGTACATAATTATAAAATAAAGGGATAATACTAAGAAAAGACATTACCCAGTAACACAAAAGCACAACTGACTGCCCTATGGGAGATGGAGCAAAAAGACCTTTACAGTGATATATAGGAGGGCAATTTTTAGCAGAATCTTGTGGTAGTGGTAGTTTCTAAGGTAAATAACACAAATCCACATAGAAAGAACTAACAGCTTTTGATCTTTCCCTCCAAACTTGCCCATTTAATATTTCCTGCAATCTCAATAAAAATGACTATTGTCCACATTCAATTAAATCCAGAAAGCTAAGCATCATCCTTGACATTTTCATTTCTTTCATACTCCACATTTAATCCATCTCTCACTAAATCCTACCAATTCAAGCTACAACATAATTCTTCAATCCAGTCAGTTCTCTCCACGTTTGGTCCTACCACCCTGGTCCAGGTTACCATCATTTCTCCCTTCAACTAACAGTCTAATGAGTTTATACAAAAGTCTGTTTAGTCTATTGATTTCTGCCTTGTACCACACAATGCTTTTTCTACAAACAGTTAAAATTGCCATTTTCAAAGACTAATCTGAACATTAACACCACTCCTCACCCCTATCCTTAAACCCCTCCAATAACTTCTCATTGCTTTCTGGATAAAGTGTGAACACATCACTCACTGAAAACTGTTAAAGCCTCTGCCTACCTCTCCTACATCATAGTTGTTGCCACTCTCTCTGGTTCACTAACCTCCAATCACATATACCTCCAATCACAAAAACCTCCTTTGAATTTCTTGATCATTCTTCCTGGCCTCAAGCCCTAAAGACAAAGTATTCCTTCTAACCATAACAAACACTTTTTCTAATTCCCCAATTTGCTAGTGAATTCCTACCAATTCTTCAGGTCTCAGCTGAAAAGTCAATTTCTCAGGTGGAACTTTCTGACCTTCCAGATTAGGGTAGATGCCCTGACAGCACTTTTTAAAACACTTTCCCCATCTACCATTAAGCTACTGTGTGGATTTTTACTTGGTATCTCATTCCCCACCCCATTAAATTATAAGCCATATTAAGAAAGGAATCAATTTAATCTTGTTCACCATTGTATCTTCATGTCTTAATAAGGGCACATAAAAGTATTCAATAAATATTAAAAGTGAGCAGCATCCAGAAAAGGAAAACAGTACATGCAAAGACATAACACTTCAAGTATGTATACTGAAACCCAATATATGACTTCAACAATGGCAAGAGATGAGAGCATGCTCCAGTTAATTGAGACCTTTTCTATTGCTTCTATTTGTTCAAGCATTACATTACACATTACAAAGGAAATAGAAAATACCCCCACTTCTCAAATTTAACATTTCACTTGAATACTAGCTTTTTCTTATCTTTTTAACTATACTCACTACCTGGAGACTCTGAGACACCCATCTAATCGATCTCCCATCCTGTCAGAGTGACTTCTCTAAGATGCTCTGACCGTGTTAGTCCCTCTACCCCCAAATCCAACAATAGTGACCATCACCTCCACCAGCAATTTGCACCCAGGAAAGGGGGGATGGGCTAAGAGTCTGAAGAAATCTACAGCTGTCCAGATGAGAGATGAGGAAGTCTTAAATCAGAGCAGTGAAGGAGAAGAGGATGTTCAAGACATTTTGGAACAAAGAGAACTAACTTTCTGTATGGCCAACATGACCACAGCTCCCCCCAGGGTATTTTGGCAAAGAAAATAAAAGCAAGAGTTAATTGTAAAAATTTAGACTTTTAAAATGAGTTACTGGTACTGAAACTTTCCAAGGTTTTAAAACCAAACCTGTTTTATTATTGGTATTTACAATACCATAGATTTTAGTAATAAAGTTGATCTTGGAAATGAAACACTAAGAATTCACATATACATGATGTTTCTCTAATTGCGGTAGGAACTAAGAATATAAATCTCAGAGCTCAATCCCCCGATCTACTTTATCTGAATCCATGGAAGTCAAACTTGAAAATCTGAACTTTTAACAAATTTTCCCAGAGATTCCTATGCTTAACTTCAAGAAGCCGTGTAATGGAGATTGTCTGTAGTAGGCAACCATAGAGATACTGTGTAAAGTGTAGAGAGCCTTGTAGAGATTGTCTGTAGTAGGCAACCAAGAGATTTTGTGTAAAGTATAGAGAGCCTTGGGAAATACCCAAATTCAATCTAGTTAAGGAAAATGTATCCTCAGGAATGGAATATAAAATCTACAGTCTAGTCAACCTTACTGTAACACTACTGCCTGAATTGCTGATGGAACAAAAGTTAGTTTGTAGGAAGCATTTAAAAGAACTGAAGAGTAAGAACTCATAGTACTAACCAAGTGCAGGGCAACAGAAGATAGAAGGATTTTATTATTTAATATAAGGGTGGGATTACTCCTTTGTGGGACAGAATAGTTCCTTTGATGTTTCTATAAGATCCCGAAAACCACCTATTTCCCTATGCTCTAATTATAAGTTCCTGAAGTACTGTTCTGTTAATGAATTTATAGTGCCTTGCATGAGTATTGTGAAAAGTAACTCTTGAACTAAAGGGTGTCCCAAAATTCACGCAAGATTCAAATTTTGCATCCTTTGTGCGGTAAAGTGTTGCCAATGAAAAAAAAAAAGACAGCGTGACTGCTGACAGTTCAGGGTTATTATAACGGGAGCGCTGCATGAAAGAACAACGTGTTTTCATTGTTGAGCAATGAAAATTTACAAGTTTTAATTATAAACCTGTGTTTTCTATCAAAATTACTTCTTGCGTGAATTTTGGGACACCCTTCAGTAGGCAAATAATTGGAATTGTAAGCCATTGGAACTGTATTTCTATTACACCCATCTCCATGATAAGTTAAAGCATCAGTATTCTGCTTTGTCCAGTGGTCCTTTGAGAGGTTGATATTCATACATTCATTTGGTTGTCAAAAATCCATCCTCCCAAGACAAACCGTCCCTAGAAAGAATGGTAAAATTTTAGTCCTTAGACTTGTGTTACAGGAACTGAAACTTGAAGAGGCTGCCCCAAATTGTGTCCCATAAGAGATCTGCTTCACTAACTAGCACCACTTTGACATATTTCTTTTCTTTAATGAAAACATTCCCTAGGACCAAAATGTTTTAAGTCATGCTACTAAAAATTGTATTCTTATATATCTAGTATATAAACCTGCTTTAGAGCCTCATGATACTTCCATGTAAAATATTGATATTCAATATTTCAACAGAAGCAAGAGAAAAGCTTCTCAACTGTGGCAACTTGGCCATTTGGCTTGTCTTTCCCACAATCATTTGGTTTTCTGTTATCTATTTTCAATAGATAACCAGAATATAATTTTTGGTCTAGTAATTGGACAAATAATCTCTGAATGGAAAGAAGACTTAAAGCTAAAATGCCAAATAACAAACCTGCAAAGCACTAGTCAAGCATGGAAGGATTGTCCAAGGTAATGCTTCCCCAGGAGGCTTCCATTCCTGCAGGTTATGATGGAAAACAAAGGGCCACTGGCCATGCCAGACTGCCAAGGCTGCTTGGACATCACCACTGAGCTCCCACCAAAACCTCTGATGTTAATCCAACAGCTACAGGGCATTCCTGGCCCATATGACTCTTTCATTTTAGTTTTGCAAGTAGCTCAGGAAGTAGTTACTTTGAAAGTTTTAAGAAAAAAATGGATTATGAGACATTACTTCCCTTAAAAAAATTGCCTGAAAATTATGAGAGTCAGATTCCAGCCTAGGCTTTAATTGGTGCTGTTAGACAAGACATTTCACTTATCTGAGTCTCGTTTACATAATGAGATTTGAATTTGATGAATATTTTTCAAATCTCGAGAGTAGGCAAAAGTCCTTTCAGTACACAAAAATGTTACACAAAACCTTAACATACGCAGAGATAAAAGACATCATTCTTGGTATTAGTATGTGGCTATCTCTTAGGCATCACAAACTTAGTTTGTTTATAAACTCTCCATACCTACCTTAAGTCTATTCTCTCCCAGCCTCATTTCAATACGAGGCACCTAATTCAACCAACTACTCAAGCTAGAACTTGAACATCCTTTTGGAAACTTCTGATTTACTTTTTACATTTTTCAATCTTAAACCACTAAAGAGGGTAGGTTCTACCCTCCCTAATATACCTTACATTTGTTCACTTCTTTCCAACTTCATTGCCTTCATTGTATCCTAAAACATTATTGATCTCTTGCCTAGACTACTATTATACCATCATTGTGAAACAGACAACCTACTTCTCTAACTCTACTTCAACAGTAGTCAGAATGCTCTCTTAAAACATAAATCCAATTACTTGACCCTGCTTTAAAACAGCCATAGATTTCTTCTTTCACTTGGACCAAGCACAAAATCTTTACCAGGAGCTAAAGCCCAGGAGGATCTGATGTCCTTCCTTCCACCAACCTCTTCTTAACACACCCTCCTCCCCTTTCTCCCTCCAAGCTCAGCCATTCTGAGCTCCATCAGCTTCCTCAAACACACAAAACCCTTTCTAGATACAAGCTCCACCCCTTAAAAAAATATTAGCTTTATTGAGATTTAATTCACATATCATACAATTCATCCATTTAACCCAATATTCAGTCACCTTCCATTTTCCTCAAACCTTCTCAGCCCTAAGCAACCATTAGTCTACTTTCTCTGTCGACAGATTTGCCTATTCTGGACATTCTTTAAATGCAGAATCATACAATATGTGATCTTTTATAATTGCCTTCTCTTACTAAGCATAATGTTTTCAAGGTTTTTCAACGTTGTAGCATTTACCAACTCTACCTCAAGCTCCTTAAATTAGCTGTCTTACAATGTCTTGAATTTTCTTTAAAATATTTAAGGGAAAAAATGGAGAAAATATATGAAACAAGATTAGCAAAAATGTTGATATCATTGAACCTAAATAATGGGTATAAAGTTCATTAAACTATCCTATTTATGCATATGTTGGAAAATTTCCATAATAAAAAAATTATTTAAAGACAGTTGTCTTTCCAGCCTTTGGGTTTCTGTTAAAATAACATCTCTTCAATAAAAATCATTCTGTATTGAGGGAATCTCCCCTTTTTCCCGCCTGTTACTTTTCACAACTTTTGAGTATAAAAATGTTTGTTTCATTTATTTATTTTTTCTCTCTCTCCTCTACTAGAGTGAAAACTCAGTAGGGAGATAGAACACATCTAAAGTCTAGCACAGCATCTAACTTACAGTAAGCACACAAACACTTAAGAATAAAATTAGGGTTGACAGCCCAGAACTCTTCCTTCATTATTTATTTAGATCCTGCCCTCAAAAAATTCTTGCAGAGGTGAAAAACTAGTAATCTTATTGCCTTCACCATCTCTTGTGCTCAAATTTTCCTATTACTATAAAGAGTAACATTTCAGATATTATAAGCATGAATACTAAAAAATTTCTTCAGCAGTCCATGTTTCATTCCAAGACTATCAGTTCCTTTAGATAAGAAAGCTCACACAACCAGGTTTAAATTAGCAGAGGTGTGTTTGTACCATGGACTCACTGATATAGCTGATTTATCCTCCCTTGGGCAGGTTTTTCACAGAAAAGACCCAACTCCAACTTGATACACAAGTTTGTTTTATTGAATATTTAGATCCTTTGTTATCAACTAAGTCATCCATTGTCAGTAGATTTTTATGATTAAATATATATAGAGGTATGTTTTACAACAGTAAATCCAATAGTAAAATAGCTCTAATGATTCTTTGCATTTGCTCCTTTACGTTGTTTAAAATGATCTTTTATATTTTTCTTGTTACTCTTTAACTAATAAATTCTCTTAAACATCAAGAGCACTGCCACAGACAACATGTCTACCTATGGACAAAAGTCTCCTGAGTCCATAAAAACTCATGTGAAATGAAAAACACAACGTATTTTTCTTCAGGTGTGCTGCTAAATGTGAAGCAAAGACCTTGTATGAGACTACCTGTTAGACTAGTTGTATAGGAAAACATGTATCAAGAGCTCCTGAAAGTCAGAATACTCCTGAAAGAAAATGTTAAGATTCTTTGCTGTCATTTTCATTCCACAAGAGAAATCAACATTTGTCTACCAGAATACATCTCTAAAGTAAAAATGAGTATCAACAGGAAACATAATTAGATATTTAAATACTTTATATACAATCAATATTTATTTTCAAATCCATTTCTTTCACATATAATTCGTCTTCTTCCCTATTACTACTGCCTCAAGAATACTACTGGAAGCATTTGGTTTGCCAAAGAGTTGACCCTTTAATACTTTTTTCTCCATCTAAACCTTCTACTGATGCCCAAGTTCTCCATTGTTTTCATTATTTGTATCATGAAACCCTCTTTCTAAAGCCTGACATCTGTGTTAGGAGTCTTACCCACTGTTTCAAAAACTGTTCATCAGGGCAGCACTGACCATCTCATCGCCAACTTCTCTCCAGCTGGCCCCACTACATATACACTTACAGGTGTATTCTCCGAGCATCTGATTATGCTAATCTCACCTTGAAGCTTTCTTTTAAGTTGATTCACATACCTAGAGTGCCTTGCTTCCTACTCCTCTTCCATCACTCAAAGAGTTCCTAAAATTCTACATAGTCTAGAAAGCTGTTCCAGATTTATCAGGAGAGGTGAAAGATTCCACTAGCCTAATTCTTGATGACAGATCTCAAAATTGTAACAGATAATTAATTCTCTTTGCTTTCTATTCCTAAAATACTTACTAATATACATATGTAATGTATAGAATATGAGTTATAGCAGATCTTAATCATAGGCAGAATAAAGAACACACATTAGTAAGCTTACTTTTTATGCCTTTTAGGAAAGTCTAAATTTTGTTTACAGGAAACAAATGAAGCATTAATATAATCCCTGGTCACACAAGTAAATGAGCATGAGAAAATATGCCAGTTCATCAAATTTATGCTATACAACATTGGCCCAGATGAGTATATTTCAGGGAATGAAAGTGGGTATGAGGTACACCTATCCCATCCCACATGGCTATGTCACTACATTTAAGGAAGATGACTTTTCTTCTTTTTCAGCTTTGGGAATAGAAAACCAAATACAAGTACAAAACAAAAATTTTCTGCCTGTTTCTTTCTCATTACAGAAAGTCAACATTCAGTCTTTTAGTGCTCTCCTTCCCTCCCTCCCTCCCTTTCCTCCTTCTCCTTCTCCCCTTTCCCTTCCTCCTTCTCTCTCTGTCTCTCACTTTCTCTCATTATCTTCTCTATCTACAACTATCAAACTTCAAACTTAAAGTGAACAGGGACCAAGTCATCTAGGCAGTGTTTAGTTTAGCACTTGATGAAAAGATGATTGTGGCTTCTGAAGATGATTAAGTCAAAACTTATAAATAGACATGGGAGGTAACATGAAAATAGGGAGAGTAGCTAATCATTTTTCAGGAGTTTAGAAACTACAGGTCATCTTATATTCTTGATGTCTACTATTTAATATACTGTGATTTGTAAAAGTAAAACAATTTTTAAAAACATAATGCCAAAGTTTAGTCTACAGAGATGTGGTGTGTTACTTCAAAACAATCCTCATCAATAAGCATTTGGCAAATGCTAACAATTATAACTACATGTATTATCACAGTGTTAGACACAAGAGACAACTGTCCTCAAAGGACTTATCACCAGATGAAAAATCGGCGTATGGAAAAGACAGGAAGAATGTAAGGCAGTAGAAGCAGAGGAAAACACTGCCTGTAAGGCCACTGGGCAAGGCTTTCTGGAAGGGGTAAGGCTTGAAGTAGGTTTGAATACATGAGCTGAGGATAAGCCTTAGGTAAGTAAATGAGAGAAAGGGTAGACAATACCTGCCATGGCCAGACAGGAAAGACTATGGATTGGTCAGAGAAAGGTGAGATGGGGAAAAATGGAGACGATGAAGCTGATGAAACAGGAAGAAGCCAGATGATGGAATGGAAAAGGAGAGTGGCATGGACAAAGTGGTATTTCACAAAGATGAAACAATCCAAATGAAAACAGAGGGACAGATCCTGAGAAACTAGAAGGAAAATGTTTATAAGATCTGGTGACTGATCATTGTGTAAGAAGAGGAGAGGCTAGTCCCTGTCATCTACTCTCCAGATCATGTTCATTTTTCATGTAAAATGGTCCATTTCCTATTCCTTCCTTAGAGTGATCATTTTCCTAGCAATGCGAAGAAAAAAATATGGTACAAAATTACTTCCAATAATATTATTTTGTATAAAAATAACTTAGGTTAAAAAATGTGCAATGGTACTTATTTTCATGGCTAAATACTACACACGTTTTTCTTCACCTTGATGCAAAAACAAAACTGGCTATAAGATTCCACCACGAAAGAAGGTTTCAATGATGACTCAAATACATACAAGCTTCTGTCAATATTCATCCATTCAACAAATATTTACTATGGAGTAAATAATAAAATACTATGAATTTAATATTATCTTCTCTTCAGGATTCAACTACAAAGTCAAATAGTAAATATTACCCAATAAACAATCAAAGACAAAGGTTACAGATTTGGCTCTGACTTTAACTTGAGACCACACAGCAAGTAAATTATTTCATCTCTCCCAATTTCTGGGAATGAAGACCAAAGCAAGTTACATTTGTGGAATGCTTTAAGTTTACATGAATAGATTTTCCTCTACCATTTTTGTATACTATAATTTCACTAACACTCTTGAAGATGGACAAGATTGGCTTTATTACCTCATAATTTACAGATGAGGATACCAGACATAATTGATAAAGCAGTGATTACAACCTACGTCTCTGACCCTAAATCTCATAATCTTTCCAATACCTACTTTAAAAATTATTTGTGGGGAAGCCGGGATGGCTCAGTGGGTTAGGCGCTCACTTTGGAGCGCCGGGGACCGAGGATCGAATCCCGGCCCCGGCCTGTGCGGAACCATATGCTGAATTGGGAGCTCCCCTAGTTCAGTTTTCTCTCTGTCTCTGTCTCTCTCTCTCTCTCTCTCCCCTCTGTCAAAATAAATAAATAAATAAATAATATATTAAAAATTATTTGAACAAGTTACAGATATAGAAATACTTTGGAAAGATTACAGCATTATACAAATGAAAGCAATATTATTTTGTTTGGATGTGACCAGAAGAGAATACAAGTTTTAAGGGGCCTAGACCCTATACAAGTTGGAGATCTTTCTTTAAGAAAAAGAACATATGGGGAAGCCGGGATGGCTCAGTGAGTTAAGCGCTCACTTTGCAGCGCCAGGGACCAAGGATCAAATCCCGGCCCCGGCCCGTGCGGAACCATATGCTGAACTGGGAGCTCCCCCAGTTCAGTTCTCTGTCTCTGTCTCTCTCTCTCTGTCAAAAATAAATAAAAATATATTTAAAAAAAAAGAAAAAGAACATATAAATTTGGTAAAGATCCTGGAGGGGGAACATGAACATGAGGTTCCCTGAAATTGAAGCTTCACTTAGCTTCAAGTTTAATCGGCCTCTGGATGTAATGTAACACAAACACAAAAAATCCACCAGTCAGCCCACTAAGATCAAGGATTGCCTTCTAAAACCTAACTTCTACCTCTAAATAGGAGGAAAAGAACACAGTATATACAGGACAAAAAAAAAATCATAATCCCTCAGGATCGTCCATAATAAACCATATAACAAAAACTTCCAGGTAGAAATCATCTTTGCTACATCTTTATTAGGATTAAAGAACAAATTACTAACAACAAAAAATAATTATAATAAAATTATAAGGGAATTCCTTTTCTAAAATAATTAAGGTAGAACATCATATCATACAATAACTGTTTTACACACACAGATATAAATACACACACACACACTCATTTACTCACAATGTGGCAAGCAAAAGATCTCATTAAAATTTTTTTACCTCGTCTCCGCCCATAGCTCCTGGCTGCATGTAAACACAGAAGAAAACCATGGGTATTTGTATCAAAGTGGTGAATTTAGAAATGAAAAAATGTATTCACACAAACCTTTCTAAGTATTCTCAGAATTAATCTGGAGGTACTGTTTAAACTCAACTGCAGACATATTATATTAAAAAAAAACAAAAAACCTTTATGAAGCACAAGTTAAATCACAATTTTAAATATAAATTCATAGGATGTGGCAGCCACTGGAAAAGATACAATGGGTGCTTAATTTTCACAAGTCTCATAAAGATTTATATTGTGGCCCATTATCTGTATTAGATATAAAATTCTTTTAAAATATTTTGATTTATAAATCTTCAGTTGTACTATATATTATCATCAGATCGCACCTTAAAAAACATTCATTCTAAATCACTAAAAACTGTAGCATGTGGTGGTCATTCTGAATTTTTACACACACACACACACACACACACACACACACACACACACACACACACAACTTCATAGAGTTCCCTGAAAACTGTATAGAAATTTCACACATAATTAACTCTTGCCTGACAGAATGTATTCCTATAATTTTCAGTTAGGTTTCTCTTAGTCTTTCTATTTATTTTCCATACAGTTTCACAGATGAAGAGAAAATAATATGTTTTTCATATAGAAGTGAACTTCAAAGGTAGAAAGGTATTATGGTATTGGGTATATCCCAGGTCATGCTAAAGAACAGAGTACTTTAAGATTATTTTCCTCTTCAAAACTCAAAGCCCACAGGATTCATTGTCACAATATTTAATAGAACTAGACTGTGGTACTATATACACATTTCTGGGAGATCCTATAATATGAAATGATTTTCAAAGTGGGAAGTTTCTCAAATTTGAAACCTCAAGTTCTATGAAAATAAATGAGAACAATATTTAATCCATTTTAAAAGTATGCATTGTCATAATATTAACTTAAAACCAAAAAAATAAGGATAATTTGGGGCTGCATTTGCAATACAAGGTAGTACTAAAGAAAACTATTTCTCTCAGAGGAAAGGAATTCATACTTTTCAGCCAGAAAGTTGAAATACCAGCTGGCCAATCTTAAATTCTGTTAGTTTTCACTTTTCTTCAAACATCATACTCACATTTGCCTACACACGTCTGGCTTCTTCACTTTACCATTACACAAATATTAAAAAGGGTTATCCAGTTCAAGCCCTATTTTCTCCCTAACTTCTTCAATCACTAAAAACAAACAAACAAAAAAAATCCCTCTTCTGAAATTACATAGCAATTACTGTTTACATCACTTACAAAGGGAATACAATCCAAAAAAGAAAAAGGAAAATTAAGGAACTTTTACTCTTTTACACAATTTGGAACATAGAATTCATCTCCCTACAAAATGTATAATAAATAATAGTTGGTTTCCTAGCCTGGACCCCCAGGAAGCCTACTTAATTAATAATAATATAAGTGAATTAATACTAACAGATAATACTCAAAAACAAAGTAAGTAGATTTTGACATTACCACTTATTTCTTTGTCCCTTCTCCCACCCCCATGATACCATATTGCCCAACATCCCCACAGCAAAACTTCTGTCTAGAGAAAAAAAATTAAACATTCTGTATTTCAAAATTGCCCGTTTCTCTCCCAAACAACAAACTCCCATCTTTTCATTATATTTGATTTCTGACCAGATACTCTATGAAAAAGAATCTGATTACAATACTAAAGTATAGATGACTTATCAGACTTTAACACCCATAAAGGATCAATAAGAATGCTGTTCACTCAAGTCTTCAACTGCTAAATATTCAGGTAATAGAGAATACAAAGTGAATAGATCCAAACAGTCTTGGGGGTGTGGAGGAGCATTCTGAATTAGGGAATGGGGAAGACTTGGAAAAGACATACTTGGGAGTTTTAACCACAGCTTCCTTAAATAATTTATGATTTTTATAGATTCTTCTTTTTCCATTCTAATCAAAGACACTCAATTGGTTCATGTCAGTCTGGCGACTCTGATGTCATGGAGGCAAGATGGTATATGGAATAGGCAGACAGTTTAGTCATCTGAGATGCTTCAATTTGCTTTCATCATTCATTGTGGAATTTAACTATGTGCTACCTTGGTTCTAATTTCAGTATTTTGTCTATGATCCCTATGGGGATTATTATTATAGTAGCTAAAACTTAATGGGTACTCACTGTGTACCAGGAACGGTTCAAAATGCTTGACACATATTAATATCATTAATACAACCCACAAGTTTATAAGTATTCTTATTGGACTATTCTTTCAAATGGGGAAAATGGGACACAGAATTAAATATCTTACCTAAAATCACACAGTTAGGAAGTGAGTGGTGGACTTGGAATATAAATCTAAGTAGTCTGGCTCCAGAGACCACACCTTTTTTTGTTTTGTTTTAAAGATTTATTTTATTGTCTGAGAGACAGATTAGAAGGACCAGAGCAGTCTCCATAATGTACATCATTAGTTGTGACATAGTTTCACTCCACACAGGTAGATGTGGGGCCTCACAGGGCTGGAACCCAACTGTGGGCCTCCTGCATGGGAGGCAAGAACCTTTCTTACCATCCTGAAAGTTACCAATTACACCACAGTTCAGTATATGCATTTGCACAGGCCCGGGTGGGGATTTGATCCCCAGACCTCAAAAGTTGTTAGGCAAGCACTCATCCTATTGGACTATCCTGGTATCCCCAGAGTCCACACTTCCAACCACCTCATTCACGTTAAATGCCTAGAGGGCATGTTTGATTTGTACTCCTTTCAATATCCTCTGATGAACCTATCAGAATGCTTTGTACCAAGCCGGTATTCAACAAATACGGCTTATCAGCTGATTAGGCAATCAAGGGAAGCTAGAATACCTGTCTTGATGGCCTTGAGAATATAGGCCACCTCTGTTGGTGATTAAAAATTTGCTCATATGAGGGCCATTTGCAAATAGACAAATTAGAGTCAAACACTTCCCTAAGGAAGAGGTAATGAAATTAACAACAAGGAAATAAATTTGGGTACACAACGTCAATGCTTTCCCCTGAGAACAAATATGACTTTTAAACAAGAACAGTGAATACATAAACTTACATGAACCAGCACAAAACAATCTCACACAGAAAAAAAAAAGGAGTAATGTGACTAGTTTCATCTATATATTCTGTTAGTAGATATTTATATCAGATATGATGTGATATATTTTTAAGTACATATACTTTGTGCAAGACCTTTAATTCTTGATTGTCAATCATCATCCATTATAGATAAAATTCTTTTATAATTTCATATGTATTAAACAACTTTAGACCTCATAAAAATTATATTTAAGTTTTAGAAGTCAAGGTAGTTAAAAAGTTGTCACCGTTGGTTAGGGGTATTAATTGGAAAGAAGCCTGAAGGGGCGTTTGGGGTGTTGGTAGAGGTTACCGGTATATGGATGTATTCAATTTGTGATACTACATCAAGCTATATATATGTTATCTGTAGGTATATTATACTTCAATAAAAAACTAAGTATTATAAATATTTTAATTAGTTCACTGTCATAAAAGATTTTAAGATTAATTAGAAAGTCCAAATTCTAACATTTTTGTAGTCTTTGAATCATAAACCTCAATAATCCAAAATTTTTTTTAAATTTAAGACATTTTCAATTTATCAAAGTAAATATAAACAGGTACAAGCAGTTGGCAGTGGAATATGCCAGAGTTATTCTAAAAATAAGTTTATATGATCAATGACTAATACATTGTGAATGGCACTCTCATGTTAATGGAATGGTGCTTTGTTAGGCAGATGAGGCAATACTGTAAAAGAATCATCTGTTACTCCTTAGGATTTGGCCTGTACTTGGTTTTAAAAGGCTGCACTCATATATGTGATTTCCCCAAGGGCATGTTATGATCTGATTTAAAAATCTAAACTAATTCTTCAACTACATAGATTCATCCAAACTTACTAAAGTTTCTCTAAGCAAAGTAACATTATATATAGATTTCACCAAATAGGAGTGCAGGGGTGGAGGACAGATAGATATCTCCATTCTACTGTGGATCAGGAGAGCATGCACTATTTCAGGAACTTAAGCAGAGTCCCTGGGACGCTGTATTGATGAAAAACAGATGAATAAGATAGAAAGGAGTTAGTACAACATTTTACTAACTGGCTTGGAAATATCTGTCAAGACAGTTAAAAATCAACTGTAGGAATAAATTATTAACTTCTTTCCTTATAATAAAATCAGTTTCTTAAAAACACCTTACAAACTTCTTTTTTTGGATACTGTACCATTTCGGAACGCAAAATTAAATACTATTCAAACATCTAATGGTCACTTTCAGCTTCCACTAAGTATTAGTCATGCAAATAATTCCACAGAAGATGGGTTAAGATCTTAAACTTGGGGATGCCAGGATGGCTCAGTGGGTTGAGCTCTCATCTTGCAGCCCCAGGGTCCAAGGGTCAAATACTGGTCCAGCCTGAGCTGAGCTGGGATGTGTCCCCATTTCAGTTCTCACTGGGGTGTGCCTCCTATGCGGGAGGCCCCCAATCTTGTTCCTGCTCTGTGCAGCCCCTTGCCCACTGTAGAATGAAACTATGTAGAAAACCAATGACATGCAACTACGGAGACTGCTCTGGGCCCTCCCCCTTCTCTCTGTCTCTCTCTCTCTGTCTCTCTGTCAAAAACAGTTAATAAATAAATAAATCTTTGAACCAAATACATATAAAAGAGAAACAGCAACATTAAATAGTTAATTACAAGTGTGGTGAGTGCTATAAATAGGACATCCAGGTTCTGCTGCCTATATAATTGGAGAAAGCAAAACAGGGAAGTCCACAGATAAAAGTAACAGGTAACTTTCAGTTTCCTACATCTTTATTATTAGGTTGGAAGCACCCACTTCCTGGTACTTTATACATATTCACACACACATAAAGAACTTCTTCCAAAATCCAATAAAGTCAGTCAAGAATATTTAAGATTTCACTTACTTACAATGTTGAATTGCCAGGCCATGTAGACCGGGTTTATCATTTGATTTTTCAGGAAAAGAGTATTTGTTAAGCATTCAGAGCACAAGTAAAGTGACATGTAATACTGGAAAAACAATTTTCCCAAAGATATGAAATTTGTATCTTTGTGTTAAACTCATATAAAAAAAAACAAACACAACCACTCTCAACAAATAAATATTTAAAGCAAGGGTTACCATCCTTAGCCTAGAGACAGAAGGTTCTGTGCCTGGCTCTCTCTCATGTTATCCTAGCCAACTCACACCATCTCTTGAAACTCAGCTTTCCTATCTGTAAAATGAGAAGGACAAAAAAACCAACACAACAATACCCCTATGTCACCTACCACGTTGATGTACAACATCCATCCAAAATACAGTTTGAAACTTGAGTACTTGAAAGTTATAGAACATTACATATCCCTCTAATTACTACTATTTATTTTTAATTAGCCATCTTTTATAATATATTCATACCATAATTATAAATTAATTTTACTTCAAAATCAGTTCAAATATTAATAGCAGCACTGGATCTTGTCTCCTAAAAGTTCAAAATACTAAAAGACAATGTATTTAGTCTAAGAATCTCAAAATAATTCCTCCATTATTTTATTACTCTGTTAAAAAATTATTTACTAGGGGATGCTGAGATGGCTCAGCAGGTTAAGCATTCGCTTTGCAGCCCCAGGGACCAAAGATCAAAGCCCCAGCCCATGTGGACCCATATGTTGAACTAGGGTGTGTTTCCCATGCGGAAGACCCCCAGTTCAGTTCTCGCCCCTCCTCCCCTGTTGGGCCCCTGGCTCAAGAGGGCTTGCCTCCCATGGGGGAAGCACTCAGCCCAGTTCTTGCCCTGCGTGGCCACCCCCACCCACCTGTGTGGAACAGAACCATGTTGAAAACAGATGACATGCAACTATGGAGGCTGCTCTGGGCCCTCCCCCTTCTCTCTCTCTGTCTCTGTCAAAAACAATGAAATAAATCTTAAAAAATAAAAAGACTATGCTATTTTCCAAATGTAGCAGTAATAATACCTTCTGTGTACACATGACTAATCTCATCTAAATCTCACAGATATGATGAAGTAGTTAGAATGAGTAGCATAGTTGTCCTCTTGTAAGACTCTGAACTAGGAGAGACTTACCGGTAAGACATTCAGAGTCTTGCTCAACTAGATGCCATCCTTATCACATGACTCTTTTAAGAGCTAAGCCTTTATTTTTGTCCTCTGAATGGAGGCAATAATACTTCAAAATATTCTTGAAATTGTTGTATTTTTTTTTGTCACTGTAGATTAGTTTACATTTTCTAGAACTTTATATTAACAAAATTAGCTAGTATGTACTCTTTGTTTAGCTTTTTAAGTCAGCATAATTACACTAACTGATTTATGTTACTGTTGTATTATATCAATAGTTCATTCCTTTTTATTGCTGAACAGTATTCCATTGCATGAATGTACCACAATTTGTTTATCTACCTCTAGTTGAGAAAAATTTAGATTATTTGTAATTTTAGCTATTGTGAATACTGCTACTTTGAACATTCACATACATGTCTTTGTGTGGACAGACACTTTGACTTTTGCTCTAGGATAGATTTTCAGGAGAACTGCTGTATCATATCATAGGTATGTGTTTAACTTTTTAAGAAACTGCCAAACTGTTGTCCAAAACAGTTACACCATTTTACATTCCATGCATTACTGTATAGCTCCTTTAAAAGTATCAACATCATGAGAGACATAGCAACTCTAATTTCAAAAGAGGTATATGTTCCAAAGTCAGAGGACAGAGGTAGGAAACATTTCATGCATAAAAAAAGATTCACGGGGATGCCGAGATGGCTCAGCGGGTTGAGTACTCACTTTGCAGCCCCAGGGTCCAAGGATCAAATCCTGTCCCCAGCCCATGCAGACCCATATGTTGAATTGGGGTGTGCCGCTAGTTCAGTTCTTGCCAGGGCAAGCTGCCCATGTAGGAGGCCCCCCGGTTCAGCTCCCACCTTAGGCATGCTTCCCATGTGGGTGGCCCCCTGGCTTGTGGGGATGTGCCTCCCATGTGGGTGGCCCCTGGCCCAGTTCCTGCCCTGTACAGCCCTGCACCCACCTGTGGAATGAAACTATATCGAAAACTAATAATGTACAACTATGGAGACTGCTCTGGGCACCCCATCCCCTCTGTCTCTCTGTCTCTCTGTCTCTCTCTGTGTCAAAAAAACAAAACAAAACAGGGGAGGACAGATGGCTCAGTGAGTTGAGTGCTCACTTTGCAGCCCCAGGGACCGAGGATTGAATCCTGGCCCTGGCCCATGCGAACCCACATGCTGAACTGGGGGGTGCTCCCAGATCGGTTCTCACCAGGGTGAGACCCTGGCCCAGTTTCTGCCCTATGCAGCCCCACGCCCACCTGTGGAGTAAAACTATGTGGAAGGGCCAGTGATGTGCAACTGTGAAGACTGTTCTGGGCCCTTCTCCTTCTCTCTTGTCTCTGTCTCTCTCTGTCTCTGTTAGAACAATAAAAATAGATCTTTGGAAAAAATAAATAAATAAATAAAATAAACGTTTAAAAAAAAAAAGAAAAAAATATTCACACACAGAGATGGTAATGCACCTCAGTACAGCCATTCCAGCCTACGAATGACTTTAGGTGAGCTGTGTTAATTCTATCAGAAAAACATCTATCTAAATATAATCAATGTAAGATAAAAACATGCGAAGAAAAGAAAGTCTTAAAAAGGCAGCAATAAAGTTGATGTTATAATATAAGCCATCACAACAGCAGCTCACCTGAGCATTATCTACTAGTCCGTCACTATGCTAAGCTTTACAAGATTCATACAGGCATACCGTATTTTCCGGCGTATAAGACGACCGGGCGTATATGACAACCCCCTAATTTTACAGTTAAAACATAGGTTTAGGCCTATATTCACTGTATAAGACTACCCCCCACTTCCGAGGCTGTAGTCTTATACAGCGAATATAGGCCTAAACCTATGTTTTAACTGTAAAATTAGGCAGTCGTCTTATACGCCCGGTCGTCTTATACACCGGAAAATACGGTACCTGGTTTTATTGTGCTTCATTTATTTTACTTAACAGATACTGTGTTTTCTTACAAATCAAAGCCAAGACCCTCCACCAGCAAAAAGATTATGACTAACTTTACTGAGGTAGTCGGGAATAGAACCTGCAATATCTCTGAGGTATGCCAGTACATAGCCACTTTTGTGATCATTATCTCCAATTTACAGGTAAAGAAAGCAGAGGCAGAGGAGTTAAGAATGTGGCCTCAAGGTCATAGTGTTTGTATATAGTTTGTAAGAGATGGAACCAGACCTGCCCGACCCCAGACAATGCTGTTCATGGCTATGCTAATTCATCGTTCCATCTACAGGTTTCATGTGCTTTCAGCCTGCTTGGAAAATAGCTCCCTGAAACTGAATAATACTGTCTCTTAAGCCAGAGGTCTCCATCCTTTTTGGCACCAGGGACCGGTTTTGTGGAAGACAATTTTTTCACAGACAAGAGGGGGGCGGGGGGATGCACACACGCAGTTCACAATAGGGTTTGCATTCCTATGAGAATCTAATGCCGCAGCTGATCTGACAGGAGGCAGAGCTCAGGCAGTAATGCAAGCGATAGGGAGTGGCAATAAACAGAGATCAAGCTTGGCTCTCTTGCCCGCAGCTCACATTCTGCTGTGCGGCTAGGTTCCTAACAGGTCAAGGACCCACACTGGTTCATGGCCCGAGGGTGGGGGATCCCTGTTCTAGAAGACATCAGCAGTGGTGATCCTCAGAAGAATGTTTAACTGGAAGGTATGAATGAACCAGGAACACACACACAAAAAAAGGAAAATTAGCCCATTAAAAGGTGGGAAGTATTGAGAAGTGAGAATGCTTACCCGGACACCTGTCTTTCCAATCAAGTCAGGAGAAATGAGAATTACAATGTCTTCAAGAGAGATTTGGGTTTTGGTGAGATCAAAGAAGTAAAAGAAGGATAGAAGATTTTCTTTTAGACAGTGAATGGTATCATTATGTACAGAGTTAGGAAGCATGGATTTTAAGTAACAAAAAAGGGTAAGAAAGAAGGAAGTACAACTGATTCATATTTCCTTTTTAACAAAAACTTAACCGTTAACTTAGTTTTCCTTAATTTTCTTATCCAGTCCCTTCTTGTCTGAAAATATAGTTCAATGACTTATGACTCCATCTCAATTATTCCTATGTGAAGGAAGAAGAACAGGCCAGTAACAGGACAAAATTGTTGGGCCAACAAGTAATAGGCATAAGACGAACACAAAAAATACATAGGTGTGTTTGTGCATGTATTACATACATAAGTTACAAAATGGGCTTGGGCCAACTATACAAAAGGGGAAAAAGTTTTATTGCAGCAAGTCTGTCAAAGCGTGTAAGTCTCACAAGTATCTATGAAGGAGGATATTTTGTTTATTCTAATCATTTCAAGTTGGAGTCAACTTTGAAAGAAAATTGATGTAAGTAATATAAATGTCAAACTCTGGTTGTTTTGAGGATTTACTTTGAGGAGCCTACAGAGCAGCACTAACAGACTCATTTAAAGATAGATATACTCTCATACCTGCCATGAAGTTGCAAATATATGCATAACTCATCAAAATTTGATATAGATATTGGCAAAATGACCCTGTTGGTATTTTAAAATATATTACAGAATCACAGAATCTTCAGTCTGAAAGCAATCATTATGATGACCTAATTCAGTCATCTTCTTTCACAGATGAGAAAATGTAGAGGCCAAAAGGGGCATTTTAAGTAGCATGTAGAAAGTGGAAAGAATATAAATAAAATTTATTTAAAAACAGAGAATTAAAGAGAATCAAATCAAAGAGTATCAAACCTTTAAAAAAAATTTTCTAGGTTCATTTTTTACACAGAAAATTATAAATTATATTCTCTCCCTCTTGCAGAAGAGGACTCACACCATGTCAAATTAGATCTTTTCTCAAATACGCACTCATTCCTTCAGGCACACTACAATACAGTTCTTTCCTTTTATGTTCAACTCTAGATCCCACCTAACTGAAGTGTCTTCACGAAGTTTCACAAAATCACTGAAGCTCAACAAGATAAGCATGTTTATTGATCCTCATCCCATAACTTCTAGGAGAAAAAAAAAATCGAAGTGTAAAATTACCTTTCTTTTAGAAATTAGAAAACAGGTGAATAGTCTGAAATTTTTATTGTTTCCAAGACCCTCAATGAGGAGAGATTAACTATTTAGAATGAAATGTGCAAGCAGTGAACTAGGACCTGCATTATCAAAACTTGACAATGGTTCTCTGCAGTGTTCACTGGGAATTAGGCTACATGTCAGAACCAAAAGAAATATGAAATATACATTTTAAAGATAACCTAAAATCTGGCCTCAAGAATTCCAATGGCATTTTAACACCCTTACTCAAGCAAGACAAAAAAGGGTAATATTGTACACAATCCTGGATTTACCCAGTATGTCCCCCATGGGTATTGAGAGTCAGTTAGCTTGTATGTCTGAGAGGATGAGAGTGGATAACCTGATATTACTCACTTGATAGAGGAGAAAACTTAAATCAATGGCTTGTATAGGATAGGTCCTTCTGACAATTGACAATTTCAGTTTAGAGATTGTTCTTCTTTGAAGTATTTGGTCTATAGACACTTGGAAGCAGAATTGATGTCAACTAGGTATTTCTTACAGTATTAATTAATACAATGACTTTCTAGTTACTAAGGCTTTGATACTCCATAACTCAATTCAACAATTATTACTGACAAAGCTGTTTCTAACCTGCAAAGCTGTTGACACCTATATACCACATAAACTCTACTAAGGGAATACCCCCTAACGTCCAGTTTGAAGCACCTGTTGGCTACTGACCACAATGAGAAAATTCTGAGTTATGTATAAGTAAGTTAAATTATTTATTCACAATCTCTATCCCATATCTCTCTCCCTTTGCCTCCCCTCCTTTCTTTCCTTCCTCCACCCCAATGGTATGCAGCAGGGGTCTCTGTTGGCAAAGTTCTCTGTAAAGGATGAGACAGACAGCAAATAATTTAGGCTTTTTGGGGACAAAAAGCTACAGACACTGTAGCACAAAAGTAGCTACAGACAATTCATAAATTAACGGGCCATGGCTGTGTTTCAATACAACTCTACAAACACAGGCAGTGGGCCAGATTTGGCTCATGGGGCTGTAGTTTGTCAACTCCTGGTGTAGAGTAGTTCTCAAACTTTATCCTGCATCTGAATGACCTATAGGACTTGTTACTACATATATTTCTGGGCCCCATTCCTAAAGTTTCTAATTCAGCAGGTCTATAATGGGGCTTGATAGTCTGTATTTTTAGTAAGTTCTCAGATGATAGTGATGCTGCTTGTTCAGGGACCACACTTTGAGAACCACTGGTATAGAATAAAGGTTGATACTGCACTCATTGGAAGGCTGAAATGTAATGAACAATTATTAAAGTGGAAATAACATGCTGTAAACTTGACTTAATTTTATAGAATATTTCATATGAAAACTTACTGTTAAGTGCCATAATATTATCTGTTCCTGGATGATGGAAATTTATTCCCATGCGTCCTAAAAAATAAAACAATTTTATTTTAAGTACAAAGAAGATAATGCTTAATACAAATGTTTCAAATACATCGTATAATATGAACATTACAAAAAGATAAATTAAATCTATAAAAAAAATGCTATCAAAGGTCATAGCAATTACAAGTTTTTAAATCAGGTCATAAAATATACACACAAAAAATCTTAAAACAAAGCCAAAGTCTCAATAACAACAAATAAATAAATAAAACAAACAAAAAAGAAGATTCCATTATAATCATCTGAAACTTTAGTTCATCTGCATTCTGATTTAAACATGCCAACTCTCTGGATTAATAAGCATTTTATTTAAACAACCATTTATAGTGAGTGCCCTTCAAATTTAAGCAGCAAAACAATGAATTCAAGAAATACATAAACTTGAAGCTTAGAGGAAATAAAAAGATAAAGATTTTATAGAAGCTCAAAAATATAGTAATTATCAGAATGGCAACTAGAAGAAAGATGGTAAAATTTATATAACAGAGTGGGGAAAAGCGACTGGCCTAAAATCTAGGGTTCTTACTGTTGTCCCTACCACTAACTATATAACCTTGAGCATAATGATCATCTCTAGACCTTTGTGCTTAAACAAAGGTGACAAACTTCTGCCCATACTGGCTGGCTACCTGTTTTTGCATGCCTCCTCTGAGCTAAGAGTCATTTTTATATTTTTAAAGGGTTGTAAAAACAAAGAATAATGTGTGACAAAGACCATGTGCCTCACAGGCCTAAAACATTTACTCTCTGGCCCTTTACAAAGTTTGCCAACCTCTGGGCTATAAAATGACAAGAATGAATCAGATGTTTCAACTAAGTTTCCAGGGTTAAGAGTGAAAGATGTAGATATTTGGTATGTTTTTTTGTTAATTATTTGGGAGAAGGAGGTAGATAATATTAAAAGAAAAATGAAAGAGAGAGTCTTATATGGAAAAATATAAACTACTTAGTAAGTTTTCATGGACAATTCCTTCAATAAAATAGTTACTGAATGCTTTTTTTGTGTAAAGCTAGTATCTAAATTATATGAACTTGGTTTTGCAAGGTTTTCATGTCCAATTATATCAAGGGTTGTAATAAAATTCCCAGAAAAAATACTGATTTTAGGTTACTACTGTTGTTTAAATAAATGTCAACAGTGTTTTGGGAAAGATACAGAGAAAGCTGGAGATAAGGGAGAAGGGATTAATTTTTCCAATACAGTTATAATTGTAAAAGGTCAGTCATCATTGGTATTAAATCCTGCTATGAGGTACTAGAGGCAAATAGCATTATCAAGCTCTTCTGGCCCAAAAGGAAAGAATCACAGTGGACAAAACAGTATTTGCCTCTAATAAAAAAGGGTAATCATGAATTCCTAATGAAATTAAGGCCATTCTAATCTCTTAAAAACTCATAGGTCACAATAATTTGTGAAAGGTCATTTCATATTAAGGGACAGGGAAAAAACAAAACTCTCTTATGTGTAATGCTGCTTATATTGATGGATGGATGGGTGTGTATATGAGACAGAAAGAGAAAAAGAGAGAAATTAAGAATGGAACAATCATCAACAATTGATAGATTCTGATGAAAGTGTTCTAATTATACCATGAAGCATTACAAAACTTTCAATAAAAATTATTTTTCATTTTTATTATTTTAAATTTCCTTGTAAGGAGGAAGACATTACATCCATCTCTAGTTTTGTGGAGACTATTTTGTTAGCATTTATATTATGGTAAAAAAAAATTTTAGAATATATTTTAATGTTTTCTATAGCAAAATCATATAAGAAACATCTCTTAATAATAGGAATGGTTGTTTTATTTTTAAATAACTTTTGTATATCTTTTCATACTTACTAGAAGGTAATAATTTCAAAAACTACCTATTGTTAAAAGACACATTTAACAGTTATCTACATATATAATTGCTCTATGTATCTCAGATTTTTCCAGCTCCAAAGTCAATCTAGAGTCCCTAAAAATTATAGACTACACCAAATACAATAAGTGCTAACTCTTATCACCACCTTGATCAGAACCTTATTATAGGAAAAATCTGTCACCAGAACAAGGCTTTGATTCAAGTAGAGATAATATAAATTCTGGTTTTAGTTAGCTATATTAGTGTTCTTTCCATTATTTTCATGTAATTAAGACATTATTTTGATTCATTACCAACAAATACTAACATCCATGAGAACTAGATGTGATTTACTCAGCATATTCCGAGGTATTCAAATTTAATAATAAATAGCAAGTTACTAGAAAGTCTTCCTGGAAACCAAGGAAGATTTCAAAATCACTGCCCATTAGAACTTAAGGAAATGGCATTTAGACTCTACAATCTTTGACCAAGTAATATTCTCAGGTGCGTGTGGTTCCTAAAAGTTAGGGATGTTTCCTAAACATTTCTAGAATAATAAAGAACTGTCATCAAGAAAACCAAATACGCCCAAATTTAACTTATACTCAGTCAACTTCTTTTATTTCCTGTGCCACTGTACAATCATTTATGGTAAACAATTATGTAGTTTACAATCACTACATCAAATAAAGAGTTTGTGTATGTTTCTAGAACTACTTATGTTTCCATACTTAAAGAGTGCCCCTCTCTGCAGTCCTTCAGAATTTGAATCCTTTTTGGACTCCTACCATGATATTTAGGACTTTGAAGCCTGAAAAGATGAAATTGAAAAGCAGCTTGGTAGTTTTCTAAATATCTTCCTCTATCCCACACTGATTTCCTCCAATTCAATCTTTCTAAAGATGCAGCAAAACAAGAGCCTTAGGCTATGTCTTATAGGTGAAGGCATCACTACTTGTTCAAAAGCAAAAATCTTTTAGCTTTTCTTTGTATCCTCTCTAACTCTGTTGGCCTCTTTGATCCAATGAATCTCTGGATCACTGGATCAATATCATTAACAGAAGATAATTATAAGAAAATCTGGGTTAAGCCAGCCTCATCAGAGCCAACTATTTAAATATAATCTAATTTTTTTCCCAACTGAATGATAGTTCTTTTTAGTAAAACCACTTGTGGCTTTTTTAGCTACATTTTTTGCCTCTTCAAAAATTAATGTTTGGATTATAAAGTGTAATATATTTTCATTGGAGATAAGTTAGACAATACACAAAAATGAAGAAAACAGGATCACCAATCAAGGACAAGCTCTGTTAACATTTTGACTTACAGTCTTCTAGTGTAGGGAGTCAAGTATATATGTGAAGGTTTCTTCTCAAAAATTGGAAATTGTTTTAGAATTTTATTTTTAAATTACTATTTGTACTCCTTAAGTCTTAGGGTTGTGGGATTTTGGAGGAGAAAAGAAATTTATAACAGCAAAGGAAAAACTGATTCCAAATTCAGATGAGGCCATTTTTTCTTTTCCTTCTCTTTGTCTAACAAATACTGTTGTTTAATCAGCTGTGAAAACAGACTCAAGTGTGTGACATCTGGAGATTTCTGTTAATGCAGTCTGGTACTGCCAGCATGACATTCTGTCCATGGTCTGCTATTTTTAAAATTGTTCTTGTCAGCTAGCTATCTTTTAAGTATAGTGTAAAATATAAAGTTTCGAAAACTGGAAAGCACACTTGGTTTTATTGAGTTAAACGATGCTGTAGAAATATGAGACTGTGTCCCACTTTCTCCTATGCACAGGGCCTGAAATACGGGGGTGAGAGGAGATGCAGGGAGAAATTGGAGAACATGGTTCTACATGGTTATTCAGATTGTAAAAATCACCATCTCATAAGCTTAATTCATGTTCATATTTAAGAGGCCAAGTATAATAAACTACCTCTACTGTTACTTAAAGTTTCACAGTCAAACTAAAACCACAATTTTACATGTCCAAAAAAAAAAACAAAACACTGGAATATTTATTCATAATTAATTATGAAAGTCACCTCTTCATTTCTGCAATATGTTATGAGATAAGGAACAACTGCTGTATCCTCCCCTAATCAGCCCCATTTGCTCTAAAAAGTCAAGTCTTTCAGAGACCTTAACATAACAGAATGTGAGTGCCATGTTCTAAAAAAGGTTGTAAGACAAAATGCCTATTCTACTGAATTCTATTTCCCACCACTTTTTAATCCAGGGTTGAAGATACATTCCTTCAAAAAAAGTATCCACAAGATGTTATAATATATGTAAGAATGCAATAACTGGTATTTTAAATCCTAACTTTTAAGGAAAAATGATAAAAGTTTGGTACTATAATATTTTAAATATGTTCCAAAGAACCAAGCAGCAAAAGTGGTGAGTTTAGACCTGAGGTCAAATCCTAGTTTCTTCTCATACCAGTAGTGGATATTTTTCAGCATGTTATCCACTCCCCTATTCCTACATTTCCTCATTTTAGGCTGTACTCTAGATCAATTTAAATCAGAATTTCTAGAGGTAGTACACAGGATTAAAGTATCCACAATTTTTTTTTTTAACTCTCAAGTGATTACAATGCTACACTGGGCAAATTAATGGAAAATACCTATAAAAAAAAAGGGGGGGGGAGCTGGGGTGGCTCAGTGGGTTAAGCACTCACTTTGCAGCTCCGGGGACCAGGGATCAAATCCCGGCCCTGGCCCATGCGGAACCATATGCTGAACTGGGAGCTCCCCCAGTTCAGTTCTCTCTCTGTCTCTGTCTCTGTATCTCTCTCTCTCTGTCAAAAATAAATAAAATAAATAAAAATATATTTTAAAAAAAATCAGGGGAAGCTGGGATGGTTGGTTCAGTTGGTTAAGCACTCGCTTTGCAGCCCTGAAGCCTGAGGATTGAATCCCGGCCCAGGCCCATGTGGACCCAGGTGCTGAACTGAGGTGTACCCCCAGTTCAGTTCTTGCCAGGACCTATGCGGGAGGCTCCCGGCCCAGTTCCTGCCCTGTGCAGCCCCGCGCCCACCTGTGGAGTAAAACTATATGGACAACTAATGCTGTCAACTATGGAGAATGCTCTGGGCCCTCCCGCTTCTCTCTGCCTCTGTCTGTCTGTCTGTCTGTCTGTCAAAAAACACTAAAAATAAATCTTAAAAAAAAAATCACTCATCTTTTATCTATTTTCCCTCTTGTACAGAATAAGAACAAGCGCTTCTTACTAACTCAGAACCTGTGCCCTAGAAGTATGCAGAATCTGCTAACTCTTACACAAGACAAACTGATATGGGCTGAAGGGTGGTAACAGAAAAACAGAACTGGAGTAACAATTCAAGTAAGTAAAGAGACAGTATATTTTTCTGAACAAACTAAATGTAATGAAGGTATACTTTTTCTAAAACAAGGGATCCTCAACATTACACAAAAAAGGCCAATTTTGAGAAAGGCTATATATTACTAAGTCTAAATTGTGATGAATAAGTAAAAATAACACCAAAGGGGTGGCAACTATTCCTTCCAAGTTTCAGTCATATTAAATGTTTAAAGCACTAATATCAGAAGAGAGCTATTTCCCCTCCATATTCAGTATATATTTGAAAAGCAAACTGTCCTTCAGTATCAGTTCTCAGTTGACACCTGCTCTTTTCATTTTTCAAATTTTCAGTTCTACAAATGGTGAAGGAGAAGATTCAAATATACTAAAATGTTTCATCAGGTACTAACCCCAAGCAGTCAGCCAGAACCACTATTGGAAAAGGGAAACTGCATGGGATGAGAGAAAGGTGGCTTCTTCCTGGTTTGTTTGTTTTTTGTTTTGTGTTTTTGCTAAGATGTCTACTATATCATGCTATCCCAGCCAGTGAACAGGACCTTGCTTCTCAATGTCACCTATGCACTATGGTTGGTATTTCCCTATTATTCTTCTCTCTTATAACTTTGTCCTCTTTGAATATTAATCCTAAGAGAGGATATAATTAATCAAATCCAATGACTGGGTTTTCACAGTGGTTTCACCATTGGCTAGATGAACTTTCATCATTAGTAGTAAGTCAAGAGACAGCTATAATGGAGGGTATACAAATGAATCTTTTCCCCCTATTTTTTAATCTACCTCTCCCCCAATGCCTGAAATCCCCTTAGCTTTCAGTTATGAGGAGAGTTGAATTTCTCTTCAGTCCATGAGAAAAGAGGGCAGAGAATAATTTCTCTCAGGTAGGCCTTACTTATATCTACCAACCCAAGGACTTCTGTATTTAGAAAAGAAATAAGGGACAGTTTTCATTAGTTTGTCACCCTTCTCAAAACTCTCATTTCTTGGAGGCATCCTCTCAAATGAACAATGGGAAATGTCATACCATAACTTTATGGTAAAAGATAACAAGTAATTGTTAAAATGTTATTCTGCTATAACCAAGAATTACAGTTTGAGATCTGTAAGAAGCTCAAAAATTAGTCTTTTATTTAAATAAGGGTTCTGTGATCTGATTTATTTCAACAATGCATAAAACGTTCCTCAGGGGACTGTGAAGAAAGCTCAGTTCAACTTTTCCTCTACATTACTTGACATTTTTATCATGGAAGAGGAGGTGGAGGAACCTTTTAAAACTTTCTACAGACTGACCTAGTATAAATATAAACATAATTGGGAAACTGTTAAACTTCTTTTACTAAAACAGAAATCTTATTACTTCCTGAACTTCCTATTCTGTCATTTCTCCTACAAACCCCGTTTTTCCTATGAATCAACGGAACAGTTGAATAAAGGGATTTCTTTCTTTCTTTCTTTCTTTTTTTTAAGATTTTTATTGTTTTTGACGGAGAGAGAGAGAGAGAGAGAGAGAGATACAGAGACAGAGAGAAGGGGTAGGGCCCAGAACAGTCTCCATAGTTGCACATCATTGGTTTTTCCACATAGTTTCATTCCATAGGCAGGTGTGGGGCTGCACAGGGCAGGAACTGGACCAGGGTCTCACCCCAGTGAGAACCTAACTGGGGGCACTCCCCAGTTCAGCATATGGGTCCACATAGGCCGGGGCTGGGATTCGATCCTCGGTCCCTGGGGCTGCAAAGTGAGCGCTTAACCCACTGAGCCATCCTGGCTTCCCCTAAAGGGATTTCTTACTGAATACATTTCTAAGGTGAAGTATCACTGTGAACATATTTCACCCTGTCCACTTTAAGTACATCATAAAGTACTTTATTTTCCATGAATGTGATATCTTATTATACTTTCTTTACAATATTCAGATAAAGAATTTTACAAATCCAACATAACTTAGGAAGATTATCTTCCTTTCTCTTTTAGGTGTTTTTTGATCATTATAGAATATTTGTCCTTACAATCATTATTTATCTATGGCAAATACAAAAATTTGAAAATTGTATTTGAAAGCTTTAAACATTTAGCTGCAGTCTAGCTCAAAGGAAATAAATATCATAGGAATATAAAGATTATTATCCAGGCCAGGCAGTAGGCATACCAATCACTACCAATGCTAGCAAAAATATCGTAGATAACATTCAAGCAGTTTCTAGTGTCAGGAACTTTATCTGACTATGAAGTAGGTGCTTTATTTTAATAATGAGGACACAAAGACTTTGAAGAAACTAACTAATTTATCTATATCAACAGCAAAATAAAGGCAAAGCCAGAATTCAAACTCAGGTTTGAATGACTGCAAAGTCAGAAAAGATGAGTTGAAATTTCATCTCCTCTACAGAGAATATAAAATATATGAAAGAATATTAATAAAAATAACAATCTTTGTTAGCTCTAGGTAGTAAGTCTCAGGTGGCTTTTTCACTTTCCTTTTCATCTTCTTATGTACTATTTGAATTCCTTTTTTTTTTTTTTAGATTTATTTTATTGAGAGAGAGAGAGAAAGACAGAGAGCCCAAAGCAGTCTCCATAGTTGTAAATCATTAGTTGTGACAGGGTTTCATTCCACACAGGTGGATGTAGGGCTGCATGGAGCAGGAACGAAACTGGGAGCCTCCCACATGGGAAGCAAGAACCTTTGCCACTGAGCCATCCTGGTGGTTACCAGTTGCGCCACAGATCAGCATATGGGTCTGCCCGGGCCAGGGCCAGGGTTCGATACCCGGAGCTCACAGCTGCAAGGCAAGCGCTCAACCCATTGAGATATCCTGACATCCCCTTGAATTTCTTACAATGAGCAAGAATGTCATGTTTTCTAAAGAAAATTAAGCTCCAGAAAAACACACCAAAACAAACAGGCATACAAAAAAAATCAATGACTACAATTTGAGTTTTGGGACTTTCAAAATAGTATTCCTGTGTTCAAGAGGATACTAAAGGTAGGAGGAAAAACAGAATAGAGTAAAGAGAAGTGTTTCTGGACAGACTCACAGAAGCCACATTGTGGATCCCCTAGCCTACTTACTACCACCTTTCTCTTAAAGTTCAATTCACTTAGATTAGGGCTGGGCAAGACATTGATATTTATCCACTGGTGGACCTCTAAGCAATTTGGGGGTGACCGCCTGAATAATAAGAAAAATAGCTAGTGGACTATGACACTTGGAGAAGTAGCCCTTGCCCTGAAAAAGTCTGTCCAGCTCTGACCTAGATGTTTACATCTTTTTATTTTTAATTGACTGGATTTTTATATCTTTTGACCCAGAGACCCTCTCTCTGAATTTACTTTAAGGAAAAGCTATGTGCAAGAACTTGTCCATAGCAGTATTACCTATAATGAAGAAAAAACTTTACATAACCAAAGAGTCCAAAGTTAAGGCCTATCAATAAACTATGAAGATCAGATAAAAAAAATATGGTTAATGTTTATTATGTGAGAAATAGACAAATAAAGGATACACCATCATAATGTTTCTTTTATCTTTTTAGCTACCTTTTTGTTATTCTAATTTGCTATTTTTAAAGGTCAAAAGTTACTTAAAGTCTTTCCTTTAAAATGCTAGCATCGTAATTGTTATTAGAATAAAGAGCAAACACATGGTGCCTTAAGCCACCAAGGGAAAGGGAAGCAGGAAGCTCAAACACCCTAATCAGAGGACAATGACATGATAATGTGATTGACCATGGGAAGTAGTCCATTCTTAGGCAATCAATGTGATTGGTATGATCAACTATATTGAGGCTGTAAAAGAAGACATATTAAATGCTTTCCAACATATTAGGACATATAAGGACAATGAAGAAGACTTTTGTAGGGAAGCTGGGATGGCTCAGTGGGTTAAGCGCTCACTTTGCAGCCCTGGAGCCTGTGGATCGAATCCCAGGCCTGGCCCATGTGGACCCCTATGCTGAACTGGGATGTTCCCCCAGTTCAGTTCTTGCCGGGACCTACGGGGGAGGCTCCTGGCCCAGTTCCTGCCCTGACAGGCCCGTGCCCACCTGTGGAGTGACACTATATGGAAAACTAATGCTGCCAACTATAGAGACTGCTCTGGGCTCTCCCCCTTATCTCTGTTTCTCTCTGTCTCTCTCTCTGTCAAAAAAACAATAAAAATTAAGGGGAAAGCTGGGACGGCTCAGCGGGTTGAGCGCTCGCTTTGAGGCCATGAGGACCGAGGATCGAATCCCGGCTCCGGCCCAGGCAGGACCCACATGCTGAACTGGGAAGTTCCCACAGTTCGGTTCTCTAACTGTCTCTGTCTCTGTCTCTCTCTCTATCTGTCAAAAAGTAAAATAGAAATAAATATGCACTGAAGACAAAAAGATAATTTCTCTCTATAAATGTGAAAAGATAAAAAAAAAAACAAAAACAAACAATAAAAATTAAAAAAAAAAGACTTTTGTAGATGAAACCTCACATTTCCAAGTATAACAGAGAAATTCGTGCAGAGGTAGCTGAGCATGCAATAAAAAAAGGGGCCACCATAACTGGAATAAGGTATTTCTAGTATCCCATAGTAAGGTACCCTCCCTACACTTTGCCAGTACTAATCTCAACAGGGTACAATAGCTCCTCCTTAAACAATACCTACAAAATTCTGGAACATTATTTTACAAACTATAATCTAAGATTCTTTTATAATATTTTATTGCTAGAAGAAAAGAATACAGACAAGACAGGTATGCATAGAACAAGGGCTGAATATTTTAGAATAATTAGGAGAGGCTTATAGCTGTTCAAGGTACAGAAGGAAGACAAATGCAGCCTTACAAGATATTAAAAAAACAAAACAGTCTGTGAACATCATGTGTTGTTTTTTTACACCATTCTTACTTCTAAGTGAAATATGCCTTAAATTGCCATGTACCTCATCTTTCAACTGAAGAAAGATGGTAACAGTGACTAAATACAACAATGAATAAATCAGAGATTTTTTCCCCCTACTTATGAAGGCTTTAAAACAGGGATGTCCAACCTTTTGGCTTCCCTGGGCCACACATAAAATACACTAACACTGACAAAAGCTGCTGGAATGCAGCAGAAAATTATGAGTGTGACAAGAAAAGGATAAAATGGATTTCTGGTGTGGCTTGAAGAAGTGACTATCAGGTGTTCAGTCAGTCATACCCTATATAAAAGTTTAGAGAACCAGAAGAGATCAAATTCCCCACAACTCCAGAGGACACAAGGGTTCATACAAGATTGGCATTTCTGTGATTAACTCGTCACAGTTTTCAGATAGTTAGGTTCTAAACCCAAGCATAGTGAGTATTTCAACAGAAAAGTTCCATTATAGTATTTTAAAACACCATAGGGCCCCTAAAAGTACTATAACCCATAAAAAGAACTATCTGTAATTATAAGCATAACATCAGCCTCTATCCTGACTTCACATGGCCTATATAAAAATAGGAAGTCCTTGGTACTTTCTGCCTTATATTTAACCCAAAAACATTTATAAACCAAGACATTTTTCTTGCATTTTAGCCTTAAAGAATGCAAAAGGGTGGCTGGCTGCTCTTAAGTCTGTGTAATGTTACTTCCTACACTAGGAAATTGATTACATTTTAATAAAATGGAACCCTTTTCTATGTTTTCTGAAGTAGTCTTTGGAGACCGGTTTACAAAATCTCATACTTCTTTGCATTATACTTGGACTTAAATGAGTTATCCAGGTCCAACTAAGGATTCCAGGTGCATAAAGCCTAGAAAACTTGGCTTCTGGTTTCATGCTATAAGCATAATCTCAGCTACCCAACGCATGCTTCTGCCATAAAAATCAACCTTGAAAATCATAGGTAGTTGAACCCAGGTTAAAATAAAAATCAACTTTAAATACATTCCACAATGCTTTACAGAAGCAAACAAAAACAAACAAAAAACAAAACCAAAAATAATCACAATTATTAAAAAGCTGATTTTTGTTTAAAACACCAAGCAAGGAATGGACATATGAATATTCCTAACCTGCAAAATGATTCCTCCACATTATATCAGCGAAACTCATTGGTGGGCCACTGGGAGGGTAGTGTTTACCTTTCAGAGGCTCATGATCAGTCCTTATCATATCCATTAAGGAGTTCTCCAACGAATGCAAGTTAAAAGTGTCATAGGGCCTACTCCGATCCTAAAAATAGAAACACAGAACAACATGGTAATACATAAAATTATTTCACAAAATGAATATTGTATCATTTGTTTCTTGCCATGTACTGATAACATAAATCAAAATTCCAGATAATTCTAATAAAATACAATCTTTTAATTAAGAATAATGACTTATTTCAGAATGACACTAAACTTAACATTAATGCTGGAATTAAAAAAAAATAAAAATGACTTGGCAACATTAATTTTAACACAAGTTTCATAATTAAATTGCATCATTTTCCCTAATATTCTTTAATGCTTATGTGCCAATATTTCAGAATGATTTTCTCTCAAGTGAATTAAAAATGTAAATTCAAAAGAGTCAAGTGGGGAAGCTGGGATGGCTCAGCGGGTTAAGTGCTCGCTTTGCAGCTCTGGGGACCAAGGATCGAATCCCAGCTCCGGCCCAGGTGGACCCATATGCTGAACTGGGGTGTGCTCCCATTTCAGTTCTTGCTGGGGCCTATGTGGGAGGCTCCCAGCCCAGTTCCTGCCCTGCACAGCCCCATGCCCACCAGTGGAGTGAAACAGTATGGAAAACTAATGCTGTGAACTATGGAGACGGCTCTGGGCTCTCCAGCTTGTGTCTCTCTGTCAAAAACCAATTAAAAAAAAAAAAAAAAGTTAAGTGAATTAGTTTTATGCTCCACCCTGCACCCCTGCCCTCCACTGTGAAAAGAAGATTCTATACAAATGAATAGAGATATTTTTCCTGGAGGAAGACCATAATTAAGAAATATTAGTCTTCAAAAAGAATGACTTTCCTGAAAAAAACAAAAGATATCTATATTTTCAATGTAATTTTATTAGATATCTTTAATATTTAGTATTGATACATTCCATACATTAGGTATACTTTATACAAATTAAAATGTGTCCAACATACTAAAATTACTTTTTGAAAAACACCCACATAAAAAAACTTTTGTTTTCATGAAGGTAGATTCAAAAGCATTTTGAGAATAGAAAGCTAACACAAATTAAGTGAAGAAAAAAATAATTGTGGCACTACATTTTATTCAAATCTATGGGAGACCATCACCTACAAATTATTTTCAGTAGTCTGAGCCTAAAAGGAAGTGCAGCTCATGGCCTATTACCATAGAACAGATTTAGTTTGCTTGGGTTCAAGAAAAGCAAGACAAACATACACCTCAACAACCACACCAAATCGAACTATAGCAATGAGATTATTTTTAGGATCTTGAACAATTTAGCCAGCCTTGCAAATGATCACATATTCTTTCCTATGCACAAAAGAATGATAAAATGACTACTTAGATGAGAAAAAAAAATACAATAGGTAAAATCCTCAACTATAATGGTCATTTTCTATATTAAGTCTTAAACTCTTGGGAAGCTGTTTTCTTCTGGTTTCAGGAAAGCATGGCTGTATACTTATCCAGGGAGGCAAAAAGGAGGGTGGTATTTCCTCAGCTCTGATCATAAAAGAGGAACTTAAAGGGGTTATTGAATAAATGAATGCAGTATACATGTATGCAGGTCCAAATAAAAGCCCTGAGCCCAAAACAATAAACTGCACAGAAGAAAACATCAGTACTAAACTTATAGGCCTTGGTTGGGTTCAGAGAGGATTTTACGAACTTGACCTGAAAGGCAAAGGAAATAAAAGCAAAAATAAATGGGACTCTATCAAACTAAAAAGCTTCTGCACAACAAAGCAAACCATCAACAAAGTAAAGAGGCCACAAACTGAATGGGAGAAAATATCTGTAAACAATGCCTCTGATAAGGGGCTAATATCTAAAATATATAAAGAACTCATACAACTCAACAACAAAAAAACCTATGTAATTTTTACCAACCAATGTTACCCCAATAAATTTATCAATAGGAGGGAGGGAATGGAGGGAAGGGAGAGAAGGGAGGGAAGGAAGGGGAGGGAGGGGAGGGAGGGGAAGGGAGGGAGGGGAGGGAAAGGAAGGGAGAGAGAGAAGGAAGGAAGAGCCTTGAACTAAGAACTATGGGGCAAGAGTGCTAGAACAACTACCATTGACTGGGGGCTTTTGGATACCTTAGGATCTACCTCTCCAGTCTGCACCTAAAATTCTTTTTTTACAAGTGAGAGGTTTGAGCTAGATGATTTCTAATATTTTTTTTAACTCATAGATGAGGAGTAAGGGTGGGAGACAGATTTTACAAAAATATACAAGTTGAAGACCATTCTCCTACTAGACCCTGGTAATTCAGAAATAAATACTGTAGCCTAGTCCCTGTTTATGAATAACTAGTAGAGAGATATATAATGAATTAAAAATATGACAGGTGTTTTGACAGGACTGTTTACAGTACAATGAAAACTAAGTCACATGTATTTCTTAAAGAACATACATTTATGTATGTATTATAACACTTTTAAATCACATTCTGTAAAGTCCTATGTATCTTGAATCTAGGCCTGTCATATGACCAAGTATAAGGCTTGTCTTAATTATTCTCAATCGGCTCAGTATTCTCATTAGTAAAATGGGCTCTAACTTGTGAGGATTAGGTTGAAATTACTTAAGTATTCATTTCACTAACACTGGGTTTGCCAAAGAGCAAGTACTCAACGTTTGTTAGTTTACTGCTGCCACCCCTTTTCTACCTCCACCCCATTTTTTGGAACACTCATCAGTTATCTGTCACTACGATGGATAAAAAAGAGACATAGAATTTGGGAGTGGGGATTCTCCATTTTGGCCTCTTTATAATTCAAGGTTTATTCTCTTACCTTCAAGGTCTTCCTACAGATCATTTGTTTTGTTTTGGATTCAAGTTATCAGTGGAAGCTCGAATTACTTAAGGAATAAATCTGAATTTCCAGAAATGTAGGTTTACTGTTTTCCCCATAAGAGGTATTGTATTTTTTGTCCAAAGAAAAAGCCAGAAAATGTGTGCTGTATAATGCAATACATAGGTGATGTAATATAGATTTGTACATCTGGAAACTGTCTAATTGTTGCCAACCAATGTCACCCCAATAAATTTAACAATTAAAAAAAAGCATGCTGATGAGGAGGAAAAAGACAACTTATTTATGGCACTGACAATCACACAATAAATGCTTATAAGTCTTCTATCATACATATCCACACTTTTAACTACAGCCCTACAGATGTGAGACTGTTTCAAAACAGACTGATAAGGTAAAGGCACTATATAAAATGGCTCTTTGAAGGCATTTGAGAGTCTTTTTAGCTAGGACAGCTTCTTTTTTCTTTATTCTTTTTTCATTTAATTCTTGATCTAATCTTCAAGGTAGATAACAACATACTCATTTTACACATGAGAGGGCTGAGGGTCAGAGAAGAGTCAAGCCTGGATCTGACCTCAAAGCCAATACCTAGGAGTATAAAAATCCAAAGAAGTTGATCTGGTCCATATGGGATATTAATTTAAATGAAAGGTCTATTTATAGAAGCCCAACACTGCATCTAATTACTGATGAAATAACCTTCCTGGTAAGATGGTTGGTCAAAGTTCTTGTTATCAGATATTTTCCTGTCAGAAAAACTAGAGGAGATGTTTGGAGGATTCATGTATCTGAGGTGGTTCTCAAACCTGTCAGATTGTCAAAATCACATGTAAAACAGTTAAAATGTAGGTTCCTGGTCTCCAGTTAATGCCTATTTAATCATAATTTGAAAAGAAATAAATGTCCCAGGTGATTCTCATTATTGACTAAATTTGAGAGACACTAGACTGGATGATTTTTTAAGTTAAGCCTTTACACTCATGAATCTGATCTGTAAAATAAGGGAAGGAACTAGAAGGACAGCAGCAGGAAATAAACAAGCCTGGCCACCTTGTCAAAAGTCAGCTTTGCATTCTTCCAATTGATTGTGGATTAGAGATATAGTTGGTGGCCTGGTTTTTAAAAGCACATACTTTGAAATCAGACACCTGATTTTCAAATTTATATTTGTGCATCTTTTTTGTCTTACAAGTATTATAGCAAACATTGCTGAACTAATTGATTAACCAAGAAGCCTGGGTCAGCAGGGATGGCTCAGTGGGTTATGTGTTCACTTTGCAGCCCTAGGGACTGAGGATCAAATCCCAGTCCCAGCCTGTGTGGACCCATATGCTGAACTGCGGTGTGCTTCCCATTTGGGAGGCCCCAGTTCGGTTCTCACCCCCTGGTTCAGCCCGTCTCAAAGGGGTGTGCCTCCCATGTGGGAGGCACCCAGCCCTTCCCACCCTGAGCGGCCCCCACCCACCTGTGTGAAAGGAAACCATGTCGAAAACTGATGATGGACAACTATGGAGACTGCTCTGAGCCCTCCCGCTTCT
>PVKE010001484.1:48332-99182 GCA_004027555.1 Craseonycteris thonglongyai
ATACAGAGACAGAGAGAGAACTGAACTGGAGGAGCTCCCAGTTCAGCACATGGTTCCGCACGGGAGGGGCCAGGACTCGATTCCTGGTCCCCGGCACTGCAAAGTGAGCGCTTAACCCACTGAGCCATCCGGGCTTCCCCATAACTAAATTTTTAAGTCTTTTTTTAATAAGTTTTATTTCCTGATAGGGAAAATAAGGAAAACTTTTTTTTTTATTTGTTTTTAAGCAAACACATCAGGAAGTATTAGAACATTTATAAATAATGCATCCCATTATTGACTTTTTTCCTCTGAATATAATAACAGATGTTATCTGTTATTTGCATATAGAGGCAGTCCACCCCCACTGTACAGTTCATTAGCCCTGCTTTCTTTCTTCCTGCAGCTTGACTTAATAAATTATTCAAGTACTTAATATGTGCCTGGCACTGTTCTAAGTATGCTAAATGCATTCCCTCACAACAAGGCAGGTAACTTTCATCCTCATTTTATAAATTAATCAATTAATTCTTGGAGAGATTAAGTAACTGGCCCAGGGTTACAAAGTTAGTAAGCAGTACAGTCAGGGCTCAAACCCAGTCAAATCCTGATTATGCAGTAAAGGACATGCACTGCACTGCTTTCCTGACTTCCTCCTCCCTTTGCCTCAAGTCCTTTCATAAACACCCCTCAACCTAATCCTGACACAATCTGAGAGGTCTCTTCAATCCTACCCTGTAGCCTCACAAGCAACATAACCTTTATTTACCCCTGGTCCATTACCCTTATTCAACTGACCACTAGTTAAATTCAAGAAGTAGCTTGATCTACCCTCTGGTATAGCCCCAGGCCTGCTTCTACCAGCCCTATCCCACACACCCACCTTTTCCTTGTGAGAGAAATCCAGGACCCTTTTCTACCCTTTCTGGCTTATCCCCAGACATATCCTCTTCTACAGATACAAGAAGTCAAGAACATTTGAGAAAAAAGCAGCTCTTGAGGAAACAGATAAAATTAATCATGGTGCCTACTGTGTGTTAAGCACTGGGCTAAATGCTTTATAGCCAGGATCTCAATCCTCACCGCAAAGCCTGCAGAGTAGGCATCATTTCCATTTCACACAGGAGAAAACTGAGGCTCACAAAGGTTTGTATAATTACTCATATGTTAACTGTTTGCAAAGTCGCAAAGCCAGTCAGAAACCAGGATGTGAACCTAGGTCTGTCCAGTCAAAGCCAGTAATGTTCCAATGCTTCCGCACTGATCAGCTGTCATGTGTCCCATGAACAATGGAGACTTGGGTAGGAAGAAAGGGGCACAGACAAGATCGAAAATCTAAAGGTGGGTAGATATTTGAAAGAGCAGGAAAAGGATCAATGGGGTTGTGAAACAGTAGTATAGAAAAACAAGGGAAGGAATTCATGAAGAAAAGTTTTTCTATTTATCATATGGCTTCAACATAAACATTTCAAAGTTAAATGCATTCAACACAAAGAGATTAACCCACAAAACTAGCTACTCCTAAATTTCCACCCTACTGCTCTTAGTTTCTAACTAGTCTACATTATTTCAAATTATCTCAACTCCCTCCCTAGCTACACTATAAACAACTATGCTTTATCTATTTTTAAATGAATATTTAATCACATAATTAATATACGAATCTATTTTTCTCAAGCACACACACACAAAAAGAATATTAGAGAAAAAGTAAAAGTCCCCAATCCTGCCTTCTTGAACTCTCTTCAGCCTACTCTATACATTTGGCATGTAGTCTTTCAGGTGTTTAAAAATATATTCATATATATACTATACAGTTTTATGTGGGGTTTTTTTCCCTAAATGTACAAGTTTGCATACTGTTCTGCAACCTGTTTTCTTTGACCAATATTTTGATTCTGAGATAGATCCCTTTATATATATATATATATATATATACATATATATATATATATATTCATATTCTTGCTTTTCTGCCACTCAATCATACATACATCCCTCCTACAAAGTAAATGTATAGTGACTATGTCAAGAAAATCAAGTAATCATCCTAATGTACATTATACAAAAATTTTTCTGATTTTGAGAATTTTTTCCCATCTCCCAATTTTTTCAAAAATTCTGTCTGGCCCTTTAACTGCATGCTTGATCTACATTGGTGCAATGGTTTCCTGACCTCTGGTTTCTATAAAGCACACCACTAATTAAACATAAGGATTTATGAAACCTGCCAGCCCTGAGTAAAAACCAAAGAGGTAATATATGTAAAGTTCAACATATAGTGATTTCAAGCAAAGAATTTGCTTAAGAGTACCATAAAGAACATACAAGATATTTAATAATGTTATAAAGCAATTATTGCTGTTATTTTTCACAACCTATGAAAAGTATGAGGTTCCTATATAAAAATAAATTTTACTATAGTACTGAGCAGCCTGGCATACATTTGCCCTAAGATTAAAACCTTTCCCAAATAATGGAAAACCTATTGTCACTAACCCAAGGGGAAAAGGAAAAGAATAACTTTTCAAATGCAGAATTTTATTCCATCTTTAGTAACTATTAGGTCATTCAGTCAATGGTAAACTTTCATCATCCCTAATGAGATTAGTATTGTATTTGTAACCTTTGGAAAACATGCTTATAGACTCTTCTTCAGTCACTCAATAGCTAGCAAATATTCTATATCTAATTTAAAGCCCTTATAAGGTTGAAATTTTTCTCCCTTTTCTATCCAAAGATAAAAACAACTGATAAGCACCTGCTGTGAATTTTAATATTCTTTAAAATTATTATTAAACCCAGTCTTTCATATAATTAAGAAATTCTGAAGAACCCTCAATATAGCCTAGGATAAGATCAGGGTATACGAAGAAATGACAACTTCCTCACCTTTTTCTTTTTGAGGATGATTAGTTTCAATTACTTTAACCTTTTTATCCATTTGTATTTTTCCTTGCTGTCTGAGTATAACAGCAAACCAAGTCAACTAAGATTCTCGAGAAGTTAAAAAAAAAAAAAAAAAAAAAGTAAGAGGATAGGATAGTTTTACTTGCTCTAAGAGAAGCACAATCCAGCAATTTTCACCTAGTCTCTTCCTGTCCCTGCTATTACCAATCTTCCTTCCTTCTTAATTCATCTCACTGGTTTGCCACACACGTCAGATAATCAGACAGAGGGAAGCACAGCTCTTCAAATCAACTAATTCACCTGAAATGATCTATGCATTAAGGTTAATTCTAGCCAGGCAAATGCTAACGGGTCAACTGGACAAAAAGTGCAAATGCCTATTGCTACCACTTCTGACTGTGATAAACAGTTCAGAGCTAAGTATGTACTTAAAAAACAAGTGATTGGGGAAGCTGGGATGGCTCAGCGGGTTAAGCGCTCGCTTTGAAGCCCCAGGGACCGAGGATCAAATCCCGGCCCCGGCCCATGCGGACCCACATGCTGAGCTGGGGTGTGCCCCCAGTTCAGTTCTTGCCAGTGCAGCCCTATGCCCACCTGTGGAGTGAAACATATGGAAAAAACTAATGTCGACTATGGAGGCTGCTCTGGGCCCTCCCCCTTCTCTCTGTCTCTCTCTGTCTCTGTTTCTCTCTGTCAAAAATCAATAAAATAAATCTTTAAAAAAAAAACAAAAAAAAAAACAAGTGATTATACAGTTTAGCAGTGTGCTAGGTAAAAGGCAGAAAGTCAGACCGGACTTACTTGTGAAGGATACAGAAAGGAAAAGGAGTAACTAGATGGATCAAAAGAGTAGGCTTCAAGAAACTACAAAAATTAAAGTTGCCCTTTTCCCTGGTTATTATGCATATGAGACTAGTTGGTGTTGCCCCAAATCACTAGGTTGTTAGCTAGTAGAATATTATCCCAAGCAGCTTATTAGGCATTGATTTGTTAGGCATGATAATGCAGTTTGACCTTTGCAGCCAAAACCTATCTTAGAACATTATGCAAAGTTACAGGCAGCTTCTCATACTGTTTTCTTTTTAACTGATCATAAGGGCCAAAATGCTTCCACAAAACTGACCACTTCTTGGTATAGTTGGACTCTCCACCCCACCCCAATATTTTAACTCCAGCTAATTAGAAATAACTCAATCTATTGTAATTTCCTCTTTATATGCATGTCATCCTCAATAAACTATCAGTTCCATGGGAGCAGAAATGTGTCATATTTTTCCATACTGCCATCCTTTAGTACAGGAGTGTCCAACCTTTTGGCTTCCCTGAGCCACACTGGAAGAAAAATTTTCTTAGGGCCACACATAAAATACACTAACACTAACAACAGCTAAAAAGAAAACTCAGTTTTAAGAAATTTATGACTTTGTGTTGGGACACATTCAAAGCTGTCCTGGGCTGCATGCAGCCTGTGAACCACAGGTTGGACAAGCTTATTTTAGAAACCGTGGCACATAATAAGCATTCACTAAATACCTGCTTTACATTTAAATTGTCCTTCTCATGGTTTCATAATGCAATATTTTCATTTAAAACTAACAAAGAACTGCACACCTATTAGAATGGCTGAAAAAAACAGAAAAAGAAAAAGAAACCCCCTGACAATTCCAAATGCTGACTACCATGAAGTGCTGATATGTGCTATAACATGAATGAAAGTTGAAAACATTATGATAAGTGAAAGAAGCTGGTCACAAAGGATCACATGTATACCATATTTTTCACTCCATAAGACGTACTTTCCCCCCCAAAAAAAGTGGAGGGAAAAGTGTGTTCATCTTATGGAGCGAATACTGCAAAGAAGAGTGCACGTTGGGGACCTTAATGATGCCGTGGGGAAGCCTGCAGCCAGATCAGAAAGCAGGGACTGCATGGAAGGAGAGGGGGTCCAGGCAGGTCAGGTGCGTCTTATGGAGCAAAAAATACGGTAATTCCAATTATATGAAATGTCTAGAATAGGCAAATTATCCATAATGACAGAAAGTAGATTGGTCATTGCCTAGGGCTGGGGGATTCGGGAGGTAAACAGAGATTGACTGCTAATAAGTATAGGGTTTCTTTGGGGGATGATGATGATGATGATGTAGAATTAGATAGTGACAACTGACACATAATTTTGTAAATATACTAAAAGCAACTGCATTATATTCTTTAAAAGGGCAAGAGAACTTCATGGTACATAAATTATACCTCAATAAGGTTGTTTGTTTTTTAAGTGCTTTTCTAAGGTTTTAACAGGAACTATGACACTACCTGCAAGTCATCTACTTGAGGTATAGGACATAAACCTATCTTGAGCTATGACTGAAGGAAGGCAAAGTCTTGACTTCAGCTATTCCATTCATGAGCCACAAAACGACCCAGGTAAATGAAACCTAAACCAGACAGTAGTAAAGCTCAAAAGACAACCACACTACCAGTCAAATAACTAAAGCCATCCATTGCCATAATATGTGTCATTTACATTTCTAAGGACATCTTTAATGCTCCTCCAGAGCATTATAAACAGTTATTAGCCATATTACACACAAACAGCATCTTCTCATGTCTGCTATTGTTTTGGATGAATTTTGGGTTTTTGTTTTTCATTTTTATCCCAGAGATTCCTGTCTTATAGTGAAGTACTGTGTTCTTCAGAGACCCATCCCATCCCATTTATAGGAATGATGTGCTCCAACATCAACCTAGAAGCATTACTAAACCATAAGAGATACCTATATCCATAAACACCAAAGCCTGTCCTGCCTCTGCTCATTTCAATTGTTTGACTTGAACAGTTATGTGAGGAGATACACAGCAGAATTTGCCGATTCACCAGAATCTGACAGGGGCCGAAACATGAATGCTTCTGCTGTACACCCTGTATCTTCCATGATCCTTGTATTTGAAAACTGAGCAGCAAAAAACAGCTGCTTTTATTCACATAGTCCTACAGCAATGAGAGCAATAAAGCAACACTGCCAATTTGAACTAGCAGCTGTCTAGGGCCCCTTTCAGGAACCACACCCAACACAGGTTAACAGCTATGGACTATAGCTTTTCACTGTCACTCCCTGGCCACCATTAAAGAGGTCACCAATGTGCACATGTGTTTATTTTTAAGCAGAGGAACCTAGTGAATAACAAAAAATTTCACTCTGGGACCAGAGGAAGAACACATTATTTTCTTCTCAATTTCTAATCCTTCTCTTCTAAGTGAAGGAGACGGGAAAGCAAACAAACAAATAAACCCTGCATCTCAAGTTTACTGTACAATTCTGATTCCAGATGAGATCAATAATAAAAAATTGATTAAGTAACCAAATAGAATAGAATCATATGGTTAAAATCCCAAACTGTCTTAACCATTTTTAAAGCTTTATCTTTAAATCTGAACACCTAGGCTTACTCCCTAACACCCTAATGCCCAACTCATTTCTGACATAAGATAACGCTAGCTTATAAAAATAGCTACCAATCTGCCTTTGGGGAGAGAGCAATGAATATGTACATTGCTTTTCATAACAATCCTTGTAGAAATTATTAAGTCACAGCTACCATATAATGGATGATTAATATGTATCAGTTTCTATGCTGAGTGAGTACTTTACCTAGATTCTTTTATTTAATCTTTATAATTGTCCTATGAAAAAGGTATTACAATTTCTATTTTATAGATCAGGAAACTAAAAACTAAATTCAGTTCTTAATACAAAGACAGTTAATCACACACAAATTATGTAAGCATTTCAGGAAGAACTTTATATATTTATAAGTCATTAACCTAAAATATTTTAAATGAACATGTTAAAACATCTAAAACACAAAGCATCTACCTTTATTAAAATATTTGGTATTTTTGGAAGGTTAAACATTTTTTACCGTACTTTAAAATGAAGGCTGTGTCATTTTCATAAAACTTTAAGGTGATCTTTTTTTTATTAATTGTGAAAATTATTGGGGTGACATTGGTTGGTGAAAACTTCATAGGTTCCAGGTATACAATTCTAAATTAAGTACTTTAGAGATCATAAAGTAAAATGTAATAATTTAGATTAAGGGAAGTTCAGTCAGCATTTCCAAAATGTCTACATCACAGAATATTTTGTAGAACATCTTTCTTTATTACTTTCAAATAAATGTTGGTGCTAACAAAATTTTGCTGAAGTATGCTGAAGGCTGTTTTACTCTTTCTTCATTTACACATATATTTTTTGGGAACTTTAATATGCCAGGCCATTAAAGATTAAAAAGCTAAGTGAGGCATAGTCTCTGCACACAAGAAGCCAGCTGTCTAGTTTATAGACAATTATTATGTAATGAGGTAACTACAATGACAGAGCTATGTGATTGGAATTATGGGAACACAAATGATGGAAAGATCAAAAAGACTTCCAGAAAAGGAAGGCCCTAGGCACAGAGACTTACAGACACCAGGGCCCAACTTTCTTAAGAAATTTGTAAGAACCCAATAAGAAACTCTTCAAAGGTTATACAGGATATAGGCTATAAGTAGACAAGACTTATTTGTAAATCTATTAACATTAAGGATATATCTTAGTAAACCCTTTCTCCGGATAGCATCAGGTTAATTTATAATGAATGCATACTATTTCAAAATAGTATTCTACCACAAAAGAGTCCGACTTTATTGTAAAGACTTGTTTGTTTGTGTTTTGGTGGCCTTAAATCTTTTCCCCAATATTCAACTTTGAGGATCTAGAGGGAAATATTACCACTATCTGTTGAGCCAGATCTGTAAATATTCACTCCAGCATACTAAGGCTACAAATCATCTAATTTCCTCATGTGATCTGTTATTTATAGAGTACTTTACATCTCATACAGCATTTTCATACATATTCTTGCTCATCTGAACCTCATTAAGGTGATCTTTTGAGCCTTACTTAGCATGCCATATCCTTCCACATACCCTAGAACATATCTCCTTTTACTAAACCAACAACAGGGCTATCAAAAACTCTTGGGGGGAAGCCCGGATGGCTCAGTGGGTTAAGCGCTCACTTTGCAGCACCGGGGACCGAGGATCGAATCCCGGCCCCGGCCTGTGCGGACCCATATGCTGAACTGGAAGCTCCCCCAGTTCAGTTATCTCTCTGTCTCTGTCTCTGTATCTCTCTCTCTCTCTCTGTCAAAAATAAATAAATAAAATATATATATTTAAAACAAAAAACAAAAAAAAAACTCTTGGGATTCAACAATAGCAGAACTGATCAATACTGGCTATGTGTCTGGTACTGTTTTAAGCACTTTACGTGTTTTCTCTCATTTCCTCCACACAAAAGCCAATGTAAATAAATATTATTACTATTCCATCTTACAAACAAGAAAACTGAGGCTCAAAGATATCACACAAAAGGTATCTGAGACAGGAGTCAAACCCAGGCAATTCAGAGCCTTAAAACCATTGTGCTTCTGTGTCTAGGTTGAGAATCACCCGTAATTAACAGTTCTCATTTCTGTTACTATCTAACCACTATATTTCTACTCCTCCTGGTGTGGGGTGTGTGTGTCTAAGAGAAATGTACCTTCTTATATTATTGTTTCTTATTTCTTAAGCTCTCTCAGGAACAAAAGGAAAAACAAGAATAATTCTAAAGTGTTTTTTCAGTCTATAATTTTAAGTCTCTCTCCCATACTTATTAAAACACTAAAAAAAAATTACTTTTTTAAAATTTCAACTTGGGGAAACAGTTTACTTAAGTGAAAAAAACTTGAAGTAACCATTTGCTTATGAAAAGTAACTAAAGTAGGACCTCAGTTTAAGGTATAGAATTATTTGGAAGTTCTTAAACTAATTCAATTGACAGAAATTAATTTTATTCCCAAAATGCTGTGAAAGCATTTATTGCCTAAAAAGTGAGATATCAATACAAGACAATTTACATATATGAACATAAATACAGCAGTCCTCCTTATCTGCGATTTTACCTTCTACGGTTTGTTACCCGTAGTCAACTGCAGCCCAAAAATATTAAAAGAAAAATGCAAGAAATAAACAATTCATAAGCTTTAAATCTTTCGCTGTTATGAGTAGTGTGATGAAATCTCACACTATCCTTCTCCAGCCTACGTAAGTTGTGAATCATCCCTTTGTCCAGTGTTATCCACACCATATACACTACCATCTTAGTCAGTAAGCAGCCATCTTGGTTACCACACTGACTTGTCTTGGTATCACAGTGCTTGTGTTCAAGTAATCCTTATTTCATTTAGTAATGGCCACAAAATACAAGAGTAATGATGCTTGGCAATTCAGACATACCGAAGAGTTAAAGTGCTTCCTAGAAGTAAAAAGGTGAGTATAGCACAGTAAGATATTTTGAGAGAAAGACTGCATTCACATAACCTTTATTACATTATACTGTTATAATTGTTGCATTTTAGTATTAGTTATTGTTAATCTCTTACTGTGCCTAATTTATAAATTAAACTTTATCATAGGGATATATGTTTAGGAAAAAACATAGGATATACAGGGTTTGGTATTATCAACAGTTTCAGGTATCCACTGGGAGTCTTTGAATATATACCCTGCATATAAAGGAGAATTACTGTAAATATGTAAACACAGATACATGTTACTGTAAACATATAAACACAGATACATGTTTATGTGTAAATACATACATACTATTACGCTTTCTGCCAGTCTGGTTGCTTGTTTTCTGGAAGCAGAGGAAAAAACAAGCAACCAGACTGGCAGTATTATGATTATTCTCATTCAGTGAGATTATGGGGTATACACAATATTACAAAAGCAGACTCAAAAAGGAAATTAAATGCACAATTTGAGGATGGAAAAAATGAGAGAAAAGCCAAGAAGAAATGAAAAGGAAAAAGCAGCCCAAATTCACTATTTGCACAACTGTATATACAAGATAATCTATCTTTTCACTGGAATAACCAATATTGGCCAGAAGATAACACTCTGCTGCTCTGCAGTTGGATGAATGTAAAAATATGTAAATCATGGCACTTCAGAAACACTCAAATTTCAATAGACTTGAACAGTTTACTTAATATCCCTGTGAATCAGTTTCCTCATATGCAAAATAAGGATAACAATAATACAACACTTTACCTGGATGTTATGAAGATTGTATTTGTGAAGCACTTAGTACAACATGTAGCATAACATACCAAATAACTAGTAAATAAATAAAATAAACAAATGAATACCATCCTTCTCTATCATCATGCAGAAAAGAGCAGGTGGTCATGTACCATGGTATAGAAGTTCAGAATGAACCTCAATTCTGTTTTCATGAAGTAAGAATGAATTGAGGTAAAAGTCAAGCATAATATACAGTCTGCAATCTATGGAATTGAGAAAAAGGCAAGTAGTAAGTAAACTGCATTCAAATAAGTGGCATTATACTTGTGTATGTAAAATGCTTTTGTCAACTAAAGAAAGCATCACATAAAACAGAAACAATGGCAGTGTAATATATGCATTTAGCCATTTCTGGGCAATATTTGTTGATCAAATAACTTGACAGCTTTAGAAAATTTGATGAAGCATTCTACTTACTGAAAGCAAAGTCTTACTCTAGTAAACAGTCTATCAAGCACACAAAACTCTTACATTCTCCTTGTAAATTGTATATTGTATCTCTCTGTATGTTTTAGTAATAATGGCAAGCTAATGAAGACTCCATATTTACATATAAAAGTGAGAAATAAAACAGAAACCAGAAGCTATAACACTATACTATGACTTGAAGCACAGATAAACTGTGCCAGATCATGATATGAAATACAAACTGAGATCAAATTATTTTACATATTAGCTCATTCAGACCCATCTGTTCTAAGACTATACACATGCATAAGACTATATACTATATAAATATAGAGAGTAATTGAAATGTTGCTAGAATACATTGAGATGTTATAGGCATAAAATACACACTGGATTTCACAGACAATATAAAAAAACAATGTAAAATGTTTCATTAATAATTTTTATACTGTTAAGATGTTAAAATACTTCTATATAACAGGTTAAATATAATGTTAGCAAAATTAATTTTACCTGTTTCTTTTTACCTGTTTTAAATGTGCTACTAGAAATTTTAAAATTATCCTATGTGTCTTGCAGCCCATTTCTATTGGGCAGTGCTGCTACGGACAAATAGATTTAACAGCAACTCAGACTAAATTCCTGTGTTCCAAAGTTAAGACCACTCACTATTCCAGCAACTAGTTAAGTTTACAAATTTAACCATTTCCTGCCCAATGTCTGCTTACTAACTTCTACTATACAACCACCCTATGACTAAGTTTAGTCTCCACAATTTTAAGTATTTTAACTCTCCCCTACCCCTTCCAAGATCCCTCTGAAACTCTGTCAAGGTGATGCTTTCTCAGCAAGTTTAGGAAACCCAGCTTTGCATAATCAACAGGTTTCTATGGTGGTCTTTGTACAGCACTTTGACAAAGTCAATGAGTAAGAGTTGTAAAATGCAATAAGCTGCATTAAGGATGCATAATAAACAGGAAAAGTTTGAAATAAGTTAGAAATAAGTAATTATACATAAGTTGCTCTGTCTAGTGATTTAAATTACTTAAATTAAAATCCATACTTGTAGCAATCTACCTTATTTTCGAAGAGTAAAAGAGCAAATCGCATGGGCACTAAGGTTCCTGCTATGACAGAGAAGGAAAAGATAAAATTAAATTACAAACAGTTTCACTGAGGTCTCTGAGTCTTATAAACAGACTAAAAATATCTAAATTTTCAGACTTTGTAGAACCCTTATCATTTTCAAGATCTGATACCCAACTCCTGACTAGGTCTTTAAAGCAGAATTCAAAGGGTTGTAGTCCGGGAGACACAAAACAACTGTGGCTATCTCTGCTATTTTTCTTTCAATCTCAGAACTCAGAGGAACACCATTTTAAAGCCCAAAGCCAGGGTAAACCCAGTATAGAGCTGATTATAATGTACCACATTAACTGAAGTCCACCAAGTATCCCCAGTACAGAGTAAATTACATCCTGCCATTTTTATTCCAATCAATGGTCACATTTAAACTCCAGAATTGCAGCTACTTAAATAAGCCATATTTATGTAACACTAAATTGATCCCAAAATCACTACACAGAAAACTATAAACATGACTCAGTTTTAAATTTTTCCCCATTATACACATAATAATAAAAAAAACACAAAAACACTTTCACTTAACCCAAAGTAGTTACCCATCCCACCCAAACTTATTTTTAACAATTTTCCTTAAACTTTTGCAGTGTTCTCCACATCGGTAAAAGACTTTTTTTTTTCATAAAAAAAAGATATCAGAAAGCCTCCAAATCCTATGGCAAACTAACTATATGAATGTCAGAATAAAAATCTTTCCCTACTTGGAAACCACATATTGATGACATAAACCACTGTGACAGCAACTAACACATCTACTTGATTTATCAATATGATTGCAACTTTGGAAGCTTTACACTGATTTTCAGGATTATTCTTACGTCTGTCTCCACCATCAATGAATACTCAAATTCATATTAACAGAACATGATTAAGAACAACCACTGAAAAAACGGTATTCTAAAATCAGAGAATTTGACTTTTAGATCATTAATACTACTTCACAATTACATGGTCTACTCAAGATGTCTCATACTCAGACTCTAGAAGGAGCATGTATATGTATATGTATATGCATATGTATATAAGAGAGAGATGGATATGTGCTTTAAAAAATTAGAAGCACAGACCCTGTTCTCCAACCTACCCACAAGTATACTAACCATAGTGAACCAACATAAATTGTTGGACACATAAGACGGCCCTTTTGTGAATTCCATGGAAGAAGAGCGATAGAGGTTGTTAAGAGAATATGATAGCATAAAGAGATGCTCTCATTCACTCCCAGGGTCTGACCTTACATTGTTTCCACTTCCCCACTTTAAACTGCATGCCTGCTGCTCATTTTTATTTGACTAGACCCTCAACTATTAATATGATGAAGACCGGGATTCAAGCTGTGGAAATATCCTTATTAGTAGTTTAAGAATGAGAATAGACAACAGCAGTTTTGAGTCTGGAGCACCAAATGATAAAATTCAGAAAGAAGGCAGCAGTTTGGCACACTGGAAGTGCCAAAGAGAGAAAAGGGAAACAGTATCCCTTCCTCTCCTCCTCTTCTCCCTCAATCCTTTTAATGGATAGGAATCTCCATGGAGAATGGTGTGGAGAACAGTGTCACCAAGTGTGAGGTGGGGCAAAACCATGAAGGAAAAGAAAAAGATGAAAGAAAAAAAAAAAAAGCCTAAAAGCAGATGCTGTTTTAAGCATAACAGCTCTGATAATCTTGCACTCCTTCATATCCACTCCATCAGTCAGTACTCCTGAGATAGTTTCTTTTTACGGTTGCTCACAGTTATGCCCCCTAGATAGGCACTAAACCCAAGATAACTGTCATGCCTTCTCACCAGCCTCCCTGCCACCTGGCTGCACTGTGCCAGGCACATACACTTCTCCAACCCACCAGTCCGGGCTTTCTAAACATACCTTTATTGTGCCATTGCTCTAATCTTAGTCCTTAAGGATTCCCGCTGTTCACATTCCTAAATCAGATATTCAAGGTTGTCACTATCATGATAAGCATTACCAGTGTTAGTCTCATTTTGGATCCCATTTTGGATCCTCTTATTTTACCTTCATTTCATTTTTCTTACCTACTTCTAGTCTACCTATGTCCTCTTACAGTACAGTATGTACAAAAACATCTTAAATGCTTTTTAAAACAAACTGAAGTCTAGTAGGTAAGTTTATTGTTTTCATTTAAAACAACTTTTTTATTGTTAAATTTATTGGGGTCATGTTGGTTTGTAAAAATTACATAGGTTCCAGGTGTACAATTCTATAGTACTTCAACTATATGTTGCACTGTGTGTTCACTACCCAGAGTCAGTTTTCTTTCCATCGTCATATATTTGGCTCCCCTTCACTTCTCTCCAACTAATTCTTTTTTTTTTTAATCCTAAAACATAACCCATCCATCCTTATCTCCCAGTAAGAACTAACAGTCCCTTGCTCTAGTCAATAAGATCTGCTCAATAATCCCACTTATCACTCATTTTTCTTTCCTTATTTTAGATTCCCATTCTACTTAGCTAAATCCTATCTATATTTCAAAACAAAGTTACAGGAAGGGTCCCTCTCTGTCACTTTTAAAAAAATTATTCTAGACCAAATTATTTTTGCCCCTTCTTGACCATTTGTGTCAATTAGCACATCTCACAGTCTGGCACTTGCTTTCATCTAATGATCTATTGCATATTGTTTTTAGTTCCTAAGAACAGGATTCAGATAATTTGTGTCATCTACAATTCCTAACACAAGTCCAAAACCATAGTATGTATCCTATAAATACCTATTGAAATTAAGCTCTAGTTAACTGCATTGCCACCTATAACATGTGACTTTCTATAGATTTATAACATAATAAAAGTATATATATATTAGAATTTTATACAGCATTAGAATTTTCTATAGCTGTCTCTATAGAACATGGATCTACAGAATGTAACTTTCTTATATATGTTGTCTTTTTACAATACTACCCACTACCCACTGAAAGAAGTCATCAGACTAGATCATTAATAATATACACAATGCAAATTATGCTGATCACACAGTTTATCTTTCTTTGATGGTTTAGAACAAACATGAAATGTGTTAGAGGCATCATGAATATTATGATTATGCCACAGGGGATTAAATTGGGTTTTGAACTTGTTTATAACATTACTCACCAGAAACTTCTTAATATAAATCCCTGATACCAGCTTACTTGCCTCTGGCTTGCATGCATAAAATTGGAATATAAAATTGGCAACTGCTTAACTTCCTGGACAGGATAAAATGGCTGCCTTTTTGAATATTTAATTATTGTAACAAAAGCTGAAGCATCCTTTTACCTAGCTTTGTCCTCATTGTTGAAATCTTCACTGTCTTTCAATGCCCTTTGAAGTCTCAGTATTCAATACATTCTCAATTATTTATGTCCTTCTAACAGAATGTGTTACTCCAATTCACTGTCAGCTTCAGCCCTTCATTATATCCCTCAGTGTGAAGAAATATATTCACAATCAAGAGATTTTTCTCCTTTTCCTTCTCACTCCAGGCCTTGCATTTTTGACATTAAGCTATAATTTCCTTTAGGTCTTTATGCTTCACATGTTATAGAATCTGGACCTAATTAGAATATCAAATATCCCATTGTATTTTAAAATGAAAACCTTGTGCTATACCTGCATGAATCACCAACTTTAAAACAGCTACTCTTGAATAACATTCCATATGCTAGATCACACCAAAATTCATAGGTCAAATCGAATCATCTACACTGGCAAATAAATAGAAACTAGGCAGTGAACTCTAAAATGTTTACTAAATCATTTTGCTACCTTTAGTAAGTTCATGTCTTTGGAATATTGAAGAATTCAAGGTCAAAATGTGATAAAATCAATCTCCCTATACAGTCCCAAATATTCTAAAATACTAAATTTATAATGCCTTTGAAAGTAGAGTTTAAAACTTTCCATTTACAAAAGCTTTACTTTGCAACATGCTATAGCATTCACACAATTAGTTTGTCTTTAATTCTGCTTAAAATCAGCACAAAGTTTAAGTTGACAAATATTGCAAAATAATGTTTCATCAGCATTGTAAATTGGTTCAAAGTATTTAGATTGTTTTTGCAGGCTAAAGGCCAACAATTTTTTATCCAGATTAAACCATTTTAATACTGTCATTCATGGATTTAAATAATAAAGACTTTTTTTCTCCAGAATAATTTTGTCCTTTGAAATATTTATTTATTTTTATTGTTTTTTGACAGAGAGAGAGAGAGAGATGCAGAGACAGAGACAGAGAGAGAACTGAACTGGGGGAGCTCCCAGTTCAGCACATGGTTCCGCACGGGCTGGGGCCGGGATTTGATCCCTGGTCCCCGGCACTTCAAAGTGAGCGCTTAACCCACTGAGCCATCCCAGCTTCCCCTAATTTAGTCCTTTGAATGAGTATGCTGGCAATGCAGTGCCTGGTAAAGCTTCAACTGAAACTGTCATACTAAAAAAAATTACAACCTGGGGTTAGCTGGGATGGCTCAGCAGGTTAAGTGCTTGCTTTGCAGCCCCGGGGACTGAGGATCAAATCCCGGTCCCAGTCCCTGAAATGGGGTGTGCTTCCCATGAGGGAGGCCCCCAGTTTAGTTCTTGCCCTCCAGTTCAGCCCCTGGCTTGACCCCTGGCTCAACGGGGCGTGCCTCCCATGCAGGAGGCCCCCAGCCCAGTTCCTACCCTGCTCAGCCTATGCCCACCTGTGTGGAACAAAACCATGTCAAAAACTGATGATGTACAACTATGGAGACTGCTCTGGGCCCTCCCCGTTCTCTCTGTTCCTCTCTGTCTCTGTCTCTCTCCGTCTTTGTCAAAAACAATAAAATTAAATTAAAAAAAATAACAACCTCTCCCCAAACAAAGAAAACAGGATTTTCTGTTTTAAGACATATGCAGAACATAATGCTAAAAAAGGGTTCAGAACTGGCCAAATTTGGTCAATTATTCTTACCAGGTCTTGATGTCAAACATTTTAAGTAAACTGTATTCCCAAATGTTCTATTGTTCAAATAGCTCTTTACCAATAGAAACTAAGAAATGATGGTTTGGTTTCCACATTATCCCATAAGTAATTAATTGGTTACAAAGCTAACAAAGAACCTACCTCATGTAGCCAACATTGTTTCTATGTAAAAACCCCAAGGTCTGGCGCACTTTCCTCCATGAGTTGCAAGTCTATCACTGAAATGTAGGACAACTGCCCTTGTACCTCACAAACCTCCAACTTCTACCCTCTCCCCTAGTTCTATTCTCTATTTTCTTCATTGGGTTACAATAGCAAAAATGGGCTTCTTAAGGTCTTAGCAACAACAAATAAGTGAATGGGACAGTGTAAATGTTCCTTTGAGGAGAGACGGACATGTTGTATATTAGCAATTTCTGAAAATCAGTATTTCTAAGTTGTACCTCCTATACTAGAAATGGCATTCCTCTCTTCAGTCAAAACTTTCTAGTCCATTTATTTATTCAAATACATAAGCAACCACTATAGTTAAAGCTTTCGTTTAACTAATGTTCCAGACTAACTCATGAGTTCCATTTTCCCAATAAAAAATGCCCATAGTATATTCAACACCTGTGACCAATAAGCCCATAAACTTCTGCTCTACCAGATGAGCTGCAAGCTTACCTAGAGATGGTGGGTTTGTCCCCATACCTTTTTAATGATAGTATTATTGTAATTATGTGATTTAATATATGTACACCAAGCAAGTGAATGCCAAACAATATTTGTATGATTAAAAGTAATTTGAGGGAAAGCTGGGATGGCTCAGTGGGTTAAGCGCTCACTTTGAAGCCCCGGGGACCGAGGATCGAATCCCGGCCCTGGCCCATGCGGACCCACATGCTGAACTGGGGAGTGCCCTCAGTTCAGTTCTTGCCGGGACCTATGTGGGAGGCTCCCGGCCCGGTTCCTGCCCTGCACAGCCCTGTGCCCACCTGTGGACTGAAACTATATGGAAAACTAATGTCAACTATGGAGACTGCTCTGGGCCCTCCCACTTCTCTCTGTCTCTGTTTCTCTCTGTCAAAAATCAATAAAATAAATCTAAAAAAAAAAAAAGGTAATTTGAATGCTCTAGAAAAAGCTAGTAAAAGAGGAGCTGGGTTCCTTTTATTTAGGAAGTTCTCAAATTAAAGTTAGGCAGAATTCCTCTCAGCTATGAAGATGGAGAAATAAAAATTTTATGAGATATCTAAGTTTTTAAAAATATTTTAAAAGTTTATTGGGTACCATGTAGCAGTGCTTTTTACTCCATATCTGTGATTCTTAATCATTTTTGAGTTATGAACTCCTTTGGAAATTTAATAAATGTTATAGCCCACCTCTCTAACTAGGAATATAAAATGAATAAACAATATATAATTCGGGTGGTTCTTATACCCTGTCCCTATCTCCTCTCCCCTCTCTTCCCACAAAGCTCATCTATCTCCCTGTGGCTCTATAGATCATAAACTTTAAACATTTCATCATGTTTATACCCATTAAGCATTGTATTAGCACAGCAGAACTAAATCCTATAAGGTCTAATCTCAACTTTGCTTAGAACTTATTAATATTTCAGATTGGCTAATAACATCCACCAAACTCTCAAGTGAGTTTAAGTCAACTTAAATAATAAAGGATGTCAGGTTTCACTTCTCTTATTGCCTGTGATCCTTCCATATGATTGATTGGTTAGCAATTCTATATAGTTCTTTGCAATGCCAAGTTGTAACCCATAAACTAGGTGACTAATCTGATAATTTACACTTTACTTCTCAGGGTACAATGAAAAAAAAATCAGGCTAGAATCAGAAAAGGCTCTTGATTTAGAATGGTAGTTATTTCTTCTTTCAGATTTAGTGTTCTAATAACTAGTCCACAAAGTGATCTATCTTAATAAGGTTTTCCTTCCCACACATTAAGAGTCACACAAAAGCATGGGTGGATAAGAGATGTCAAATCACTTGCTCAAATATTCACAACACATAGCTTTCCCTTCTGAAGTTCCTCTACTTTAAACCCACCTGGCTTATGAGTCATGAAAATTCTAATCAACCACTATTAAGCATTTTCCCCTCTCGATCATTTTCCTTCGCTGCCTTAACCAAAACCTGTGATTCAGGCAATCACTAATCCTTCCAATCGGCCTCCTATTTCTCAATTCTGTCCCTTTCTCTCAATCATTTTATGTCTCTCCATGTTAACTGCTTTCCCTGCCTGTGTTTGGTTCCTGACAATCTATATCCCAGAATAATCTTTCTGAAACAAAGATATGATCACTTCACTCACCAACTTAAAAGCCTTTAATGGCTACCTTTCTCAGTTTAAAAATCCTTCAATGTCCCTAAAGGTGAAGGCATAGATTGTTGGAATGTTCTTTGTGACCTGGACCCTACCTATTTCTCCAGCCTTATCTCTCATTTGCCTCACCCCTACCCTCAATCTTTGGCTCTCTCAACACACCATGTTGTTTCTTACCTATGTACTGGCTGTTTCCTCTGCTTAAAACAAATCTTTGCTGCAACTCTTTTTCCCCATTTCCTGGTTTGCCTATTCAGCTCTAAATAAAGCTTGAAAATGTCCAAAGATGTTTATGATATCATTGTGTATAATCTAAATCCTCTAAATATAGAAATAATTGTTAAATTACAGTAGATTCCTGTGATGGAATATTGTACAATAAAAATGTTTAGAAATATAATGATATGAAAAACTAAAAAATACAGCTATAAAATCATTTCACAGAATCATCTCAACCATATAAAAAACATTATAATACAAACACAAAAAAGATAATTGGCAGAAAATGCACCAAAAAATTAAGAAGAGCTATCTCTGGGTAACAAAATTATGGGACATTTTCCCCCTTAAGTTTTAAATAGTGAATATATATTACTTTCAAAATCAGAAAAACTCTGAAAAAAATATATGTATATAGTTTTTTAATATTTTAAACTGTGAAAACTTTCCTGGTGCCTTCCCATCACTCCCTATATACACACTAATTTAATCAATCATTCCTTCCTCTGATTCAAATACACACTTTCTTTATTGTGCATATTACACACTGTTATAAACCTTATCCTATATTTTAATTCATGTTTGTTAGGCTGCTGTCTGAGGACAGGATATGGCTAAGCTTTAATCTCTAGTGCCTGACCTCTGGTAGAAGTCAATGGAATGTTTATAAGAGAAATTATTCTTACATTGCTAGCTACATGCAAATGATCAATAAATGCCTAGTCAATCATTTGTAAATGTAAATCATTAACACATTCAACAAATATTTACCATGAGCCTAAAATATCCCAGGTACTGTCACAACCCCTGGGAACACTGCAGTGAAAAGTCCTTGTCCTTGTGGAGTCTACCTTCTAGTGCAGAAAAAAAATAAATAAACCAGCTCTTTTCAGAAAGTGACAGGTACTATGAAGAACATGTGGGGTAAGGGGAATCAGGGAAAATCTGGGGAAAGATCACAACTTCAAAGGTATACTGAAAGATGGTGAGTGACAAAATAAGAGGCAAGCAGATGTAGTAAAATGGAAGAACTGAACAAGGAGTCAGAAAACCCAAGTTTCGGGGAAGCCTGGATGGCTCAGCGGGTTGAGCTCTCGTCGTGCAGCCCCAGGTCTGAGGATCGAATCCCGGCCCCGGCCCATGAGGGACCATGTGCTGCATGTGCTGAACTGGGGAGTGCCCCCAGTTTGATTCTCACCAGGGTAAGACCCCTGCCCTCACCTGTGGAATGAAACAATGGAGGAAAAAAAAAAAAAGCTCATGACGTAAGGCTGTGGAGACTGCTCTGGGCCCTCCCCCTTCTCTCCTTCTCTCTCTCTCTCTCTCTTCTCTTTCTCTCTCTCTCTCTCTCTGTCAAAAACAAAAAAATAAGTATTTAAAAAAAAAAAAAGAAAAGAAAACCCAAGTTTCCATCTCTACTCTATCACCTTACTAGTCAGGTAATATTCTCTGACTCTCAATTACGAAAATAATCCCTAATTCACAAAAACATGTAAGCATTAAAAACATAATTTATGTGAAAAGGGTGAGGCCAGTGCTTGGCATTCAGAATCCCCTGTATTTGTTAGCTGTATCTGCTTGCAGAAGGGCATCAAAAATAATACAACACCCAAAAGAACTACATGTATTAAGCTACAAGTGAAGATGCCAAAAGAAACTTAAAATTGTAAATCCCATCACTTTGTTCAGCAAATTTTGCAATAGATACATGGTTAACAAAAAGACTGCATATGTAATCCTTAACTGTTTATCTACTATTGATTACAAGTGCTTTAAACAACAATGTGGTAAAGAATTGAATAGTCTACCCATAATATAAAGCGCAAACACATAAAAACAGATTCATGAACAAAAAATCGCCTCTCGGCCTTTCCCCACAATCTCATAAACTATACTGGTCTTCACTATTTTTAACCCCCTGAATATCTAGTTTATATTTTACTAGTCCAAAAGAGGAAAGGAAATTTTCCACGGCAGATTGCAAAAGAGGTGCTTCTGGGTACATTTACTTCTTGTCCTTTTTAATTGCTGCTTATCTGAAACCTAAGAACTAGGTCTCCTGGACTTTGAGCAGAGGGTTAGATTGTCAGATCACTAAAATGTTTCCTCTGAAGGATTTCAAACCCTAATCCAAGGCTGTCCAACCCATGGCCCATGGGCCACATCAGCCCAGGATGGATTTTTAATGTGGTCCAACACAAAATCGTAAACTTTCTTAAAACATTATGAAATTTGAGAGGAATTTATATTTTAGCTCATCAGCTATCATTATTAGTGTTAGCATATTTTATGTGTAACCCAAGACAATCAATCCTTCTTCTTCCAATGTGGCCGAGAGAAGCCAAAAGGTTGGATACTCCCGCATTAGTCACCATACCCTACATATACCAGTATTTAAGACAGAAAACCTTCTGCCCTTTACATCTCTGCTTTTCTTTTTTTTTTTTTTTAAGATTTATTTTATTGATTTTTGACAGAGAGAAACAGAGAGAAGGGGGAGGGCCCAGAGCAGTCTCCATAGTTGACATTAGTTTTCCATATAGTTTCACTCCACAGGTGGGCACAGGGCTACACAGGCCAGGAACTGGGCCAGGAGCCTCCTACATAGGCCTCAGCAAGAACTGAACTGGGGGCACATCCCCGTTCAGCATGTGGGTCCACATGGGCCGGGACCGGGATTCGATCCTCGGTCCCCGGGGCCTCAAAGCAAGCACTTAACCCGCTGAGCCATCCCAGCTTTCCCACATCTCTACTTTTCAATCTCACATTCCTCAAATAAATGACTGGGTGAATGGGCCTATTATCATCTATCCTTTGTCAACCTCTTAGACCAAAGAATTCTCTCCTCAATATTTCTAAGTGTTACAGTTAGAATTAGTCTGACCCTCATTCTGATCAGTTCTAATAGTTAATAACTTGATTTGGGAGGCCAGGAGCAAAACAGATCACCATGACAGGGTAAACTGACTCCACAAGAATGAGCTGATTAACAGTGAAGAGATAAAGAAAAATTTAAGTCATAGGATGTAAGCTCATGTTTCCATCTACTGGCTGTTAAAATCTTTTATGTCAAAGCAAGAACCCTGCTTACTTCTTGGCATATCAAACTACAAATACAGAGTCATAGCCCAGGAACTATGGGATGTCCATAAAGTCTGGGAATACAAATAATATTTTCTATTTTTACATATTGAAGATGTCTTTTCTGATATTATGTGCATTCACTTATTATTCCATAGTCTATGTACATCTTGTAGATTTAACATTTTTGAGACAGATTCTTCATTATAGCATAGCAGAAAGGACAAAGCCATAGCAATTTGTATTTGTTTGTTCATTCATTTAATGAGTACCTACTAAGTGTCAAGTGCCCATGAACTTCTAGATGCTGGTTTATTTGGTAGCATTGACCATTTAATTAGTTGCATTAAATAACTAAAGATAGTTACTTTTTTTTTCCCTCTTGAACTTCATCTTGACTTTGAAATGTGTGAATGCTTGAGAAATGAAGATACTTGGCTGTACAACAGTGTTATGCATACAAAATCAGTACACAATGTTTCTTTCCCTTCTTGCTATTAATTCTATGATTACTTCCAATGATATAAAGCCTGTTTGGTGCCCATTTCTGTTTCTCTCCTCTGAAGTCTACCAACAAGGATTCATATCATGTATTTATTATTTCTGAGAGTTATATAATAGTGCTTCTGGAGAAAGAAAAAGTAGGTTTGATTCTAAGATGTTAATTTATTGTTTTATTTTAATTTACTAGTACTTTTCTACTTCATGCTAAGTCAAAATTCAAATATTAGAATGGTTTCACATTAAGACGTTTACATGCCCAGCACCAATAAGAAACACTAAAGGATATAAAAACTAAACATAATAGAACTTAAGCATAACAAAACCCCACAGAATAAGCCATCAACAAGATATAAAGACCAGCTGTGAAAAATTTTTTGTAAGGCTGGCTATTACTGCAAGCATAGCACTCTCCCTGGGAAAGACCCTTTGATGCTTGTGGCTATATTCCTCAACTCTCAAGATCCTAATTTGGGGCTCTATACTGACTTTAATCTCTGATAGCCACACTGACCCCTATAGAGAGCTAGGCATGGTGGTAATGAGGAGATTCAAGTTAGAGCCTTTGTAGCTTCATAACTACTAAAATCAACACTGTAGCAGTCAGGAAATTAAGTATTTAAGCATATCTCCCATCACCAATTAGAATGTTTACAGAGTAAGGAAAATTCTTAGACTTGCATCGGTGAGTCAGCCATAAGCAGAAGCAGGTAGTTACACATGTATACCTTCCTTATGACATAACCCTCAAAGCACCATGACTGGTTTTCTAGGTCAGGCAAGTACCATAACATACAAAGAGTGTTTCATTGCTCTTGCATCTCTGCTGGACACACTTTCCAGCCTCTTTCAACATCCACATGCCATGAACTAGTGTTTAACTCTGGACTATTGATTATCAACAATATTTTCTCTATTAATTCTGACTATAATATATAGTCAGCACTCTGTATCCACGAGTTTCATATTTGCAGATTCAACCAACCAAGGATTGAAAACTACATTCTATCCATATCTGGGAATCCATGGATATGGTAGGCCAACTTCATGCTTTGTTCTACACCATTTTATATAAGGGACTTAAGCATCTGTGGATTTTGATATCCACAGGAGGTCATGGAACCAATCCCCCATGGATACTGAGATACAACTGTAATTACCGGTACTTATGCAGGCATCTAAAAGACACAAAATCAAATTTTTCTAAACACTTTGTACACATTCTCTCATAAAGTAAACCCAGAAGATAGGCTCGCTTGCGCACATGCGCGCGAGCTCTCTCGAGCTCTCTCTCTCTAACTCCCCCCCTCTCTCTTTCTCTCTCTCTTTCTCTCTCTTCAGTTTTATAGGCTGAACAAAAGAATTAACAGATAAATGACTTGACCCCAATCACCAGTGGCAGAGATGAGGCTTTAACCAGTCTCTTCTTCACACCAAGCTTCATGGGCTGTCCACTATTTTATATTCCCTCCACCTCTTAGTAAAATCTACACAACTTATTCAAACTTTTCATATGTAATAAAACAAAGCCATCATATTTGACATTAGTAGATCAAAACACTACAAAAACTACCTGAGAAACAACTTCCCAATCGACAAGCATTATGCCTTATGCAGCCCTTGAAAGAGAAAAATAGGTCAACCAATGGAGAAAGCTATTTAAGTAGAATATTGTGTCTTAGAGGGTATCTTCAAACTTCACATTACTGAGAGCACTGTTGTGCCAATTCACAAGGTCATAGAATTTAAAGCTAACTACTTTTCAACATATAATTTTGAAGTATATAGTTCATATTATTAGATTAATGTTCTCAGTAGCATATAAAACCTTCTGATATTTCCTAACCAACCCTTTTAAAATAGAACATAGATAATATGGCTTTGTTGGCTTTGATATTAACCATGCCATACTACATTCTGAAACAGTTCTGGGTGTTGGGTGGACAATAAGTGGTTTTGCATTAGAGCAATAAAGAAACCAACTATATAAGTCTCCAGTTTTAAATCTAAATCACAGTATCCTTATTCAAAAGCAAGCATAAATAAGCTAAATAATTTATATCACTTCCTGAAAAAAAATTATTTTGAAAAAGGAGCATGAACTAGTTGGAAAAAAAGAAATGTTTCCTCAAAATTTATATAAATAGGAATGTTTATTTTTAAAATAATTTACATTCCAATGAATTCATCATGTAAGGAATTTCTCCCTCTGTTATAGATAAGCCACAAACAAAATTAACACTAAATAACATTTAACAAAACTTATGCCAGAAAATATAAAATCTATATAATCACTTTCAACTTGAGGTAGGGGAAGAGTGGGTGGCGGTGGGGGCGATAAAGGCAGAGATGCAAAGAGAAAAAACAGGACATACTTTGAATATTTCCAACAATAAAATACTTAAGTAAATAAATAGAGGAAAATATTGACTAACTGTTGAATCTAAATAGTGACATATGTATGGGCACTATATTTTTCTTCCTCCACTTCTAGCAATACAAAATTTTTTTAACACACAATTTCTATGGTATATTATAAAGGTCAAGTACAGATATAGCCCAGTCCCCTGCTTCTGCGCTGCACTGTTAACTTACTCCTGGAGGTATCTTAGCCAAGGTATTATATGTCTCTCCTGGCTATGGAGGCAGATTGCCTCCATACAAATCCCAACTCTGCCAGTTATTGGCTGTGAACTTAAGCAAATAATGTAAATGCACTAACCGTCCATTTCTTTGTCAGCATGAGGATAATAATAGTCCTCTGCCTCAAAGGAGTTCCAATGAGAAACTACATGTAAAAGTGCTTAGCATAGGGCCAATAGGGGCTTACCACATTGTTACAGTAATCAGAGGGTAATGTCAGACAAAAGAAAAAAAAAAGACTAAATGATATTACATAGAAGTTTGGAGTTATTCAGATTGTACTGTATGAAAAAAATTGGTACTCCACAGTGTGATAAGGTCATGCAGAGCCTCTGGTGACCATTACAATAACAATAATTGTAACCCAACATTTATGTGGTACTTTCCTACAAACCAAGCACTATGCTAAGTACTTTACATGCAGTTTCTCATATGAAGCAAGGAATTGTTGTTATTTACATTTTACAGATGAAGAAATTAAGGGTCAACATGTATACATAATTTGCTCAAGATTAAGAGGCAAGCCAGTAACTGGCAGAGCTGAGATATGAACCTACACAATATGGCTCCAAAGCCTGTTTCTGAAAACTTGGGCAAGTTATTTCACATATTGGGACTTTATTGCCTCCTCTGGAAAATGAGCAGCATGGTGGAAGAGGTACTCTCAGCAGTCCCTTCTAAACTTCTCTGGACAACAATGGTACTTAAACCCAATTCACTATATACAGAAAACATCTCTGTTCTAGTCCTTTCACATGCCTAGGCTTCTTTTTCTTATATAAATATGGAGTAATGTATACATGTATTTCCCCTGGTGGAGTGCTTCAATGTTCTTGAGTTCTGTTGGTGAGAGGTACATCACTGAGAGGTATTGGTTGGATGGAGAACCTCATCAGACAGTACTATAACTAAGTCTCTGAATAGAATCCAAAGAGAACCTTACTTAAAATGAATTCTATCTGACAGTACTGATGCTACAGGAAAGTTAAGGACATACATCAACAAAATTAGCCAAAGCTCTATGTCATTCTACCTTCCAGGACCTCAGTTTCCTTATTTATAGAAATGAAGTGGCTTTCAGATACAAGTAATACCTAAGGAAGCAGCCACTGCATCCCAGGGAAACGATCAACTTCATTAGAATTCTGGGAAGCAAGTAAAGAAGCATGTGTAGTTTGAAAAACCACATTTGAATACAGTTATTGTTTGTACAATATAAACTACAGAAGTATAGCTCCCCAAAATTTACTATGTTGGTTAGCAAGACAGTCAAGCAGCACTGGGTGGGGAAATAAGATTTTTTTTTTTATATTAAGATACATTAGAGTAGATCACTGTTGAAAACCCCTTTTAGCTCAAAGAGTCTGTGAATTAAAAAAAAGAAATTTGGCATTCTATTAAATAAACTCTTCAACTTAAAGAAAAAATTATTTAGGGAAGCCGGGATGGCTCAGTGGGTTAGGCGCTCACTTTGCAGCCCCGGGGACCAAGGATCGAATCCCGGCCCCAGCCGTGTTTGACCCATGTGCTGAACTGGGGAGTGCCCCCAGTTCAGTTCTCACCAGGGTGAGACCCCAGCCCAGTTCCTGCCCTGTGCAGCCCGTCGCCCACCTGTGGAATGAAACTATGTGGAAAAACAAATGATGTGCAACTATGGAGACTGTTCTGGGCCCTCCCCCTTCTCTCTATCTCTGTCTTTGTATCTCTCTCACTCTCTGTCAAAACAATAAAAAATAAATCTTGAAAAAGAAAAAATCATTTGTCAAAATAAACACATTTTTTAAAAATCATTAAGACTACTTAAGATATTTTCTCCTTTTTGCAGAAAAATTATTTAAACAAATGTACAAACATATAAAATTTGACACAGAAGACTGAAGGTGTTTTCTGTTTTAAACACAAACCAAGTCTGATAATATTCTAAGCCAAAACACAACGAAGTTACTTCTACTCTGGTTCTAATATTGCTTCAAAACCCTGAAACTCCATTTTAAGTAAGAAAAAGAAATGAGACATAAAGTCCATGTAATTCTTTCTGCGGTAAATATATAAAGCTCAATTTTTAATTAAATTTCTTCTCCAAATCTTTTGGCCATCTTTACCTACTCAATAGCACCATTAGGGATGAAAAGACAAAAGACCAAACTCAATCCAGTCCGCCTGGCTCTCATTAGCATTGCTGGTGAATGGTTTGCTGAGAAACAATTGGCAACCCCCACACTACTTGTCAGTATCAGTTTGGGGAAATTTTTATGGGTTTAATCTTTCCCCAGTCCCCATTTCCGGAGATAATTAATCAAAAGCTGGTTGTATTCAGATTCAATTCCTAGAAAAAAATAACTGATGTGCTTGTATACATCAACTCTCAACCCCTAAACCTCCCTAAAAGATTTTAGATTTTTCTCTAAGATTGTACTTGAATTGGGAGCATCAAAATAAAAAGAGGGCCTATTAGAAAAGGAAAACTATGAAAAAGTGGACAGCTTTTGGAAAAAGCTTTCCTACCAAAATCGCTTCCCTACCTTACCCCCACCCCCTTAAAAAAAATAAGCATACAGAAAAATTACAGAAACAGATTCCTCCTTTTCTCTAGCTACCAAACTAATCCCATCTTGCAGTGTCTCATTTTATTAAACTAAACTTTAGTATGAGAATAAACCTTAATATTAAAATCTTCCACCCCTAAGGGATCTTGTGACACTTCATCAGATCCTCTCTCATTAAAAACTCTCAAATTTATGGGTTTCATGGAACCCCTTGAACTGTCAAAGTTAAAAGTTCCTGGGTGCTGTAGCCCAGAGAATGACATGCTTCTCAATAACCCTATCTCCTCCATCAGGGCTAGGAACTACCCAAACATCACATTTGAAATGTAAAAGTAATAAAATGAAGTCTCCAATTACACCTGATGCTTTAAACTACTTGTGCCAAATGTTAGTTTACCATTTTTCAGCAATACTCAAAGGATTTGTGTCATTTCCTTGACATGGCATACTGGAGTCTTATCCAAAGCCCTCCTCTCTCCTTTCTTTCTTCTTTCCTAGGAGCTTATGACCAAATCAATTTATAAAAGACTAAGAGCCTGAGAACGAAAGTTCCCAGTGAACACTCACCCTCACCACCCCTTACCAACTCAAGTTGTTCAGGGGCCTGCCAACCAAAGTGCCTGTGGGCTGGATCAGAAAGAGCAGAATAAGGACACTCCATTCAACCTTTCTGTCCAGAGTACTCCCTTGGTTTTTTCACTGGCATTTAACACCAAGACACAAGGTTCATTTTTCATTAAAGTTGCAAGGCTTTCACTTTGCCCAGTTTCAAATGGTGTAATTGATCTGCATTGTCTTCTTAAATAACCCAACTGAAGGACACTGCAGCTTTAAATATTTCAGTGCTAGCTAGCAAATAGACTCCATTGCAATATGGCTCTGAAGGTCGCGTCCTATTGTCTCTTTCCTCTGGAAAAAACAATTTCTAAGTCTTTCTTCTAGGTAACATAGGAAGGGTTACCCCAGGAATTTTCACTCTTCCATTTCGGTCCTGATAAGAGTTCTGCTGGTGACTGGAATCTCACAATCATAATTTTCCCGGCAGGGGCAAAATACTGATTGCTATTAATGATGCCAGCATCTTATCGAGACATAAACACATGTGCTCACATTAGTTTAATTGAGCGTATGCAACTGTCTGAAATAGCATCACTCAAGGGCTGTTAACCTCTACAAGAGAAGGTCCAGGGTGGTTTAGGAGTGGACGGCTTTCAGGTAGCACCCTGAGCACGGAATTTCATAACCCGAAATTTGTAGCTACTTAAAACGACGGGAATCTCACTCAGCCTACTCAGCCTGGGACTATGCCGGTACCTTGCCACAGACTTGCAGCTTTACTTGTCAAAGATCAAAACAATAGGCTCAAAAACGGCGAAGGAAAAAATAAACTAATAGGAAAAAGTCCTTTTCTATCTTTTCAGGGTGCGTAAATACGAACCCTCAAGCAGTCGCAATGTTGCCTCACTCTGGTGCGGGTCAGTGGAATAGCCCCGTGAACTGGAGGCTTGGGGGGAGGGGGAGACGGACATCGCTACCTTTTGTAAACAACAACAACAAAAAAATCAGTGGACGATTAAAAGGCAGGGAATTAGGGCAAACACAGTGGGGAAGGAGGAGTTTGTGCACGTGCACTAGCGCATTACCTGAAATGGCAACAGATTGTTACCATTATCAGCCCGGAAAGCGTTATCCTCCATCCAGGACTTGGAGGTGAGCGGGGCCGCGCGGGGGAACTTGGGCGGCGCGATCACATTGCTGGAGAAGGGTTTTTTGAGCGGCGAAATCGGGTTAAGCGGAGAAGGCACCCCGACGCCCACGCCCACGCCGACCGCCCGGCGAGGGTCCCGGCCCGCCTGCAGGCCGCCCCACGGGTTGGAAGGCGCGCTCCAGGCGGCGTTCACACTCTGGTGCGTGTTCCAGCTGGACGAAGCAGACGAGGCAGCGGCTGCGGCTGCAGCAGCTGCTGCAGCCGAGGACGAGGACGGCTTGCTGGTCATGATGGGCTGGTGGCCGTATGCCGCGGCAGTGCTCCTCTGCGCGTAGGGCGCCTGGCTGGGGCTGGCGGGTGACCGACGCTGCTGCGGGGGCTGTGCCTGCGGGGGCTGCGCGGGCTGCGCTGGCTGCGGCGCAGGCGGCGGCGGCTGCTGGTGGTGCTGGGTCTGTGCCAGGCCGATCTGCGGGGAGAAGGTACCTCCGAAGACTGGGTTGACGTGGTGCGGGAAGTTCTGGAAGAGCATGGTCCCGTTGACTGGGGTGATCCCCTGGAAGAAGCTGTCCTCCACTGCGTTTGTGGTGCCGGTGGACCAGGTACTGCCGAAGGACGGCGACAGCGATGCACCGGGCGCAGCGGGCTCCTGCTGTGGCGGCGGCGGCGGCTGTTGCTGAGGGGGCTGGTGGAAACTCAAGCCCGGCAGGAGCGGCGATTCCATCTGCATCTTATCCGGGCCGTTGGGGGTCGGCTGGGCCGCCGCGGGGCTGAGGGCGGGCACTGCGCTGCTGTCCTCTGGCTTAGGGGTCTCTGAGGAGAGGGGCGTGGACGGGGCTTCAGCTGCGCTGGGCTCGGGCTGGGGCTGCTGCTGCTGCTTCTGCTGCTGCCGGGGCTGCTGCCGCTGCTGCTGGGGCTGAGGCTGGGTTTTGCTTTTGTCCATCAGTAAATCATCCTGCATGGTTTGCGCAGCTGAAACAGGAAAAAAGAGAGACGCGTTATTGTCAATGTTATCGTTAATGCCCCTCGCTGAAGCGGGCGGGTGTTTTACTTGCGAAAATCCAATGCCACTGCTACTAGCCAATTGCAATGCAAATCCATAATCGCCCATTTAGAAGAACAGATCGAGGAAGTGTGGGAAGGCTCAACCAAGGTCTCTAAAAATACTGTGAGAGTGTCTTCACCCTTTCTGATGTCTTGGTTCCTTTTCTGTATTAGTGAGAGATGTGCTTTAAGACAGAAAGACAGCAATTTCGCCACGTCTCTTTTCCCTTCACCGGAACTCAGAGCGTTCACCCTGCAATGAGAAACTGATTCTGGTTCCTGTTTTTTTCCCAAGCACCACCCTCCCTTAGTTATTTGCATACGTCAATAAATACTGCTGCGTCCGTCCTTCAGCAAGGTTAAAAAGACACCGCACAAGACCCTTTCTTTCCCCTTTCCTATTTGGGCACTTTAAAAAAACAGCAGTCTTATCCCTCTTGATTAGCAAACTGCCTTCTAGCGTTGATAATTGTTTCATTTAGCAGCAGTGGACCACGAGGGAGGAAATCCTTGGCATTTGTTAGCAGGAGGACTCAGCTGCACAATCATTCTCTGGCCTTCCAGGAGCTGCAGCTACTCCATTTTGTTAGGAGACATGGGGGGGTGGGGGGGGGTCACCGTTTTTAAAGGTAAAAATCTACTGAAACGTTTGTAAATGCTTGCTTGGTACTCTAAGAATTAGCGTTTTTATACTTATTCTCCGATTTTCTTTTCTACAGTTCTGCACACAAGAGATTTTTGGCATCTCAGTGGTTCTGGTCTTAACAGGAGCCTGAGAATTTCTCTGCAGAGTGTAGAAATGTTCTGGTTGGATTTGTGTTGAAAGAGGGTGGGGGAGAGGCAAGCTGATAGACATTGAGTGTGAGATGGGGTGCGGCTTTTAAAAAACCCCCCCGAGATTTAAGTAGAAAGTCAAGATGATTTGGGGGTTGCCAGATTTTAATTTTTGAATCCTCCTGCTGCTGCTTTGGTCACAAGACAGGCATATTTAGAATCCACTCTCTTATCATTAGTATTAACAGTGAAAGATTATGGTTTAAAGACCCTGAATGACCATGTTTCCAAAAGTGTTAAAAATAGCATAGTACAAAGTCCCAAATTTTCATACATTGTAATTATAGTGCATTGCCATTACTGTTTCATTTAGCCATATAAGGAGTGTATGGTATTTTCCATTTCACATAGGACTATATTCACTTCTGCCATACTGCCTGATTTCTCATTCAAGGATGAAAATAGTAATCACTTAAAACCAGATTTCTATACACATAGTTATCAGTTAGCTTGTCCCTTAGAACATGTTAATTGTCTTAAATATATTAATATTACAGTGCTGAGACCCTGAAAACAAATTTTTGAAATGTTAAAGGCGCATATGACCAAACATAATTATTTTTAGATGATGATTCAGTATAATTGCAACCAAGTTATTAATATATTTAATGCAGTTACTTAACTCAGATACTTGAAGGAGCATCTTTCTCAGGACACTTGCAAAAGGACATGCAAATACACAAAAGCTGTGTCTTTGGACATCTTCATGATATTAACTGTTGTAAAATAAATGTATTGGAAAATGGAGATGCTTCTGCTTTTAACAATTAAGCAAAACATGTCAGACTGAGAAATGGGATTAAATTAGTTCCATTTTATTAAAGACTATCATTAAAATGGTTGATCTTTCATTTCAAAGTTTCATACATAGCCAAAATAGTAGGCTCAAGGAAATGCTTCAAAGCTCTCTTACTCTTTTTATTACCCTCTCTACACTATTTCCCTTATCCCCCACAAAAAAAATACCCAACCCAGTATGATATACATAACACACTGCCAGCTACTACCAATAAAAACTACTTAAGATTAATTTTACGTTTCTCAGTTCCCTTGGTCTAAAACAATGGCTTTGATCAGTACTGAAAAATATGACACAAAGAGGCAAATGAAGTGTGGATTCACAACACAAAGTTCTATTGATGCCAAAGAAAATGGTCATAGAAAGACATTTTCATATTTGGTTTAAGCAGTGCTGCAGTAAACCATTATAATCTGGTATTTGAGATGCTTCCAGTGGGCTAGAATTGTCTTTACGTCATGGCTGAAATATGCATTGGATTATGATTTCAATATCACTCAGCTTTTCCAATGCTTGTATCAATGCTTTTTCTTAATGCCTTCAGTTTAAACTACATGCTCTTGGTGGAAAAATTAATGCTGTGCTATATCGCCAAAAAGCCAAAAAGTAAGCCATACTCAGAAAATTTTATAAAAGCCACACATAATATATTAAATTTAAAAAATTTATACCATGAACACCCATTTTTCTTCTCAACACTTCCTATATTTCACTTTCTACATAAATTCACTCTGTCAAGGTCAAGACCCATCTTTAATAAAGACCCTTTAAACAAAAGGTAAGCAATAAATTAAGACAGCATTTACAAAGTTAATTTGCAGTGTCTTCCAGTGACTACTTGTATAGTTTGTTTGGGTCAGGGTTTTTTGGGTTTTTTTGTTTGTTTGTTTGTTTGTTTCTTTTTTCTTATTTACAGCAAAGTCCGAGAAATAGATACCTCCTCCTTCCCCTCCCCCTATTACACACACAATAGATCTTCCTTTACAATCAATCACTCAATCTCAAGTAACAAATTCTTAGTAGCAGTTACCTTTGAGTGTCCAGTTTTTAAGGATCGATAAAATTAAAAAGGGTACAGTATTTATTTTCTTCTTTCAGGTTGATTATGTGACCGCTCTGGCAAAAGCACTTTGACAACTGTAAGAAGAGAGGGCATGCGCATACAGGGAACTGTGGGGGCTGAAGTCCTTCACAAGGTACTCTGTCTGTCTTAAGCAAGTTCAGCCAGGAAAGGAGGAAGCCTCGCAAATAGTGATTCCAAGAGGAAGAGGTTGTACCTGGATTGCATTATATCCTCCTATCCAATCTAAATCACGAGTTGTTGGAATGAAAGGAAAAAATAAAATGGTTTGTCAGCTTGATTTAGGAAGCCAGGTTAAAAGAGAAACTAGATTATAAAGCTCAAAATAAATAAACCCAACAGAGCTACCTTAAAAGGTATTAGAATGGTAATGACTGGGTAACCAGCAATAAGAACCATACCAGGGCACAAGCGATTGGGGTGCTCAGGGATAGGAAATTGAGGAAAAATAAATACTTAAAATCTGACCTTGCATAACAGGAACATTTTAAATATTATAGAATGAAAAATACCTTAATATTAAATGTGGTATTAACCTTGGAGGTCGGGTAAAAATAAGAGTTAGTCACAAATTTTTCACATCTTGTCCACCAAGATTTCTTTGTATTTAACTTTTCAATGAAGACACAAATCACTTATTTTAATATATTAACTGATATGCTCTGAATCATTTTACTTGTCAAAATGAAAATTTACCTTGCATTATTCATACAATGATTAGTCAAGTAAAATTAAACTCTTTAGGTTAAAATAATATTTGGTGAAATATTAAAAAACATGTTTAGTTTGTCACTGCATAGGACAGTGATTTATTTATTCAAGACAGAAAGTAGATACAGTTTCTAGTTTCTAAAAAATGTTTTAGTGTACCGGTACATTTTTCCTAATTTAACATCATGACTCCAAGGATGGACTCTCACAACATATTAACATCAGCTGGTATTATCTATAGCTTCTGAGAGCAATAGTTCAACTACCAGTTTGCTCACGTAGGCAGAAGATATTATTTCTTGTGGGATTTGGCTCAATGCCATTCACCCAAGGGGTTCAGAGTAAATGTCAGTTGATGACTATGCTGATTGAACTTGGAACTAAAAATGCTATGCATTGTTTAAAACTGTCCTTATTCACCAATTAACACTAAAGTAATACCAGAGACTACCAATTTGTAGCAGTCAATAGTCTTTGCTTATAGTTATTTCTAAAGAAAAACACTAACAATTTAAGAGGAAAAAATTATTTTGAATTAATATGCCCAAAGCTCTTTTTTTAAAGAACTAAATTGTCTTCATATTCTTACTATGAACTTAGCTTATATTCCCTATTTTTTCTCTTCTTCTACCCTCCTAAAAAATCTTCACTTCTGCCAAGGGGCTATACTTAACCATTTGCATTCCAGATCCTGTAGGATCAACTCAAGATTCATCTTATTGAAGACTTTCTAATCTATCAAATTTCTACTATATTTTCAAGTATTGAACGTAAAACACAAAAACAAATAAACAAAAAAACTCATAAAAGCCTTACAAAGACATGATTTTTTTTTTAATTATTTGAAATTAATGTCAAGATTTTATCAGTAAAGTAGAAATTCTTAAGTTATTCAGGTATACCTGAAAATGGTTTACTTGGGTATTTACTAATTCACTTGACCCCAAGGGCTGGTCTAATAACTTGCACAGTGGAAAAAAATAAACTTTGTCCCCTGACCCTTGATAAATGACAATAAAAAATTAGCACTGCCCATACATACATAATGTAATTTTATTGTATTTGATAATGAACCAATTTTTGCTCTTTCCTCCCTAAGCAAACAATAAAGTATAGGAGGACCCCCCACAAAAGGACAAAGACCTTCTCTACTAAAAATCCTGTTTTTTATTTAACCAGAACAGAAGCACTTTCTGAAGTTTTGTCTTCAAGTCACAATATACCCCTTTTGAATAGTCATGGAAGGCTATAAAAGTAGAGATTATACAGTTAACTCACTGACATATACATGGGTCAAATACCGTATATCTTTCTAGGCTTCCTTCCTTTCCTTCCCTACTTACATATCTAGCACAATACTTATAAGTCTTGAGTAGTTGGTGTTTGCTCCTGAGAAGTTAGTGGTGGCTTGCTGAATAGATGAATGGATGAAATAGTTTTTGATGATCTAAAACAGCCAAGGTTTGAGTAGGCATTAAATTATTCTTCATTTAGAAAAGCAATTACTTTTTCATCAGCTGCAATTATGAATATGAAGGGGAATGGTATAAAATAGAAAACCATTTTGAGCCTTATGATGTTGAGCAGTATGCAGATTAGATTTTTGTCACGATATAACATTCACTAAGCACTATTAATTAAATGGGGAACTTTGTTCCCATCTAAGAGTTTACAATCTAATAAAGACACACACCCCATAGAAACTGCATCATTAAGTTCACAATAGTCACTCAGAGCTAAGTTCAATACATGTTTCGTCAATCTTTATCTTGCTTGACTTTGCAGTTAACATTGACATAACTGACCATACTTTCTGGATATACCTTCTTCCCTTGGCTTCCTTCATGCCATCCTTTATTGGTTTTCTTACATTTAGGGTTATTATTCATATTCATTCTCTCTCACTCTCTCTCCTTTGCTAACTTTAAAGTTCCTCAAGGCTCTATTCTAGGCCCTCTTCTCATCTCACTCTATGCAAATGGCTTTCCCAACTATAAAGAAAGGACTAGGACTATATTATTATCTTATATAATAAAGCTATAGTCCCAACACCTATCATTTTGCCTAGCACATAATAAACATGTACTCAGAAAATATTTTTTAAATTAAAATGACATTTTATGCAAAGGACCAAGAATGCCAAGGCAATCAAGGTGGCAAAATTGAAATAAACCTTCAGGACTTACACTACCAGATATCAAGACCTATTAAGGGCTATAGTAACTAGACTGTGTAGTTATTGGCACAAGGATAAGAAAATATACAAATGGAACAAAATTAAAAGTTCAGAGACAGATCCACATATGTATGGTCACCAAATATATGAAAACAGTAGCACTGTAATAGTGAAAGGATGGTCTTTTCAATAAAAGATATTGCAGTCAACTGAATATTCATTTGGCAAAAAAGAGAACTTCACCCTTGCCACACAATATATAGAATCAATTCCAGATGGATTGTAGGTCTAAATGTAAACAGCCTTGAAAAGAACACAGAAAAATATTTTCATGACATTAGAGTAGGCAACAATTTCTTCAATAGGTCACAAAAGCAATAAACATAAGGAAAAATTTAACAAACTAATTAAGAACATCTATTTACCAACGCCAGAATTAGAGCAGAAATCATAGAATGGGAGAAATAGATGCAATATAAACACTTTTTCAACAAAAAAGATTATAATCAGAATATAGGAAGGATAACAGTAGACATACCAAAGAAAAATGGGCAAGAGACTTCAACAAAAGATATCCAACTAGCCAAAAGCATATGAAAAGGTATTCTACCTAACTAATCATCAAAGAAATACAAAATAAAATCAGAATGGCTAAAATTGAAAAAGGTGGCAATACCACACATTAGCAATGATGTGGGAGCAACTCATTCTCAAACGCTGCTGCTGGTGGAAGTATAATTTAATATAACTATACAACCATATTGCAAAACTATTTAGCAGGATCTATTAAAGCAAACATTCACACATCTTATAACCCAGCATTCTGCATTTAGATCTATACCCAATAGAAATACAAAGATATGTTCATCAAAAGATATGTTTAAAGCATCTTTATTCATAATACCCAAACCTGGAAACAACCAAAATGCCCATCTACAATAGAATGGATAAATAAATTGTGATGGATTCGTATGATGGAATATCATAAGGCAAAGATAGTAAACTCCAATTCTATAGAACACAGATGAATACAATGCAGAATGAAAGAAGCCAAACACAGAGGAGTACATATTATATACTATTCCATTTATATAAAGATCTAATAAAACTAATTTATGGGGTTAGAAGTCAGCATAGTAGTTACCTATGCAGAGAAATAATGATTGGTAGGGAACATAAAAGGGGGGTGCAGGGATTTTGCAAGAAATAAGAAACTCTTATTTCTTGAACTGGATGCTGTTACACAGGTATGTTTACTTTGAAAATGCAGAAAACTGGACACAATTTATGCACTTTTATGCATTTCTGTTATATTTCCATTAAGTTTATAAAAATATACATGTGTGTGTTTGTAAAGGTTAATTACCTTCTGTAGGGTAAAGAGAAAAAAATATGGCACCAACTGGCCAAATAAGAACCTTAAGTCTGGATCATCTAAGCTAGAGAAATAAATTGGGGGCTCCCTATGTGCCAGGCCTGTGCTAGAGGTACTAAATGCAAAGTTGAAAAAAGCTGAAGTCCCTTGATTTCAAAGACCTCACAGCCTGGGGAGTGGGGGTAATTTTGGTCAACTATGATAAATTAGATATTTACAGGTAACCTAGAAAGATTTTAGATTGTTAAAGTCTAATGTAATTTACAAGCCAGAAGTCTACATCCTCTGAGTGAGCACCTGTTAAGCAATTCTCAAACTAAGTTTGAGAACAGAACCAGAGAAAGGCAGCAAAAAAGGGAGCCAGGTGTGGTTTGGTAGGCAATCTGGAGAATACCTGGGGTTTTTGTTTGTTTCTTTCTTTTTTCTCTGTCTGTTCATTCACCAACACTTTTATGAAAGGCCTCCTAGCCACAAAGTAGGAATTCCAAAACTTCACCTAACTTTTCATTGACCTTGTCTCTATTCTAAGGGAAAACTGAGGCAACTTGAAAGTAATGTCCCTCAATTACTGAGCTGCTTACCACCTAAATCCTCCTTAGAGATTTATCTGTATCCTCATCCATATTTTCTTTCCACTTATTTCAGAGGAAGCTAAGTTCCCATACTGTTCCACAATTAATCCCTCCATTTGCTGTCTAAAGCCCATTCCTTCTAGTTTCCTTGAGACCGAGTTCATTAATTATTCGCAACTTTCTCTTTCTCATTCTGGAAAGGCTGTTTGTAAGGAGCTTCTAAATCTTAGCTCTACTTTCTCATTCTCGGTTGACTCTCAAACTTAACTGCATCTGGCTTCTGTTTCTACCATCCTGCTATTAATAAAATTGCTCTTGCTACTGACCTGACTAAAGTTATCAACAACCAACTGACATTTTTCAATTCTTAATCTGTTTTGCCATTCATACTTCATAAAACACTTGTAGCAAGTAGATTTCTAAGATGGTCCTCCAAGATTCCAAGCTAGAAGGAAAGCAAGAACCTCTGTTCTGTAACTGCAATTCTGTCAACAAGAATGAGCTTAAAAGTGGATATGACACCCTGACAGAGAACCCAGTCATGCTATACCAGACTTCTTACCTTCAGAACTGTAAGTTAATACATAATGTTGTTTCAGGGCATTAAGCTTGTGGTAATTTGTTACACAGCAATACAAAACTAATACACTATTCCATTTTCTTTGAAGAAGCTACTTTTCTGGCTCTTCACTTCTCAAGTTTCTTCTCAGGCTCCTGGCCACTAAATACAACTTCCTCCAGTGTTCTCCTAATTCTCCACTGTCTATGGGCAATGTTATGTGAATGAATTGGGAAATTAAGCTCACCACTACCTAGGTTTCCAGATCAAATCTTTTTGCTAAGTTACAAACTACTAATTAACTAATAACTTCTCTATTTGAGGATCCCACAGCACCTCTTCTCCCACAAATGTGCTTCTGCCTTTATTTCTGGTTGACTTATGTTTCCCCTATTAATGGCACCACCATCCCCTCTAGTCACTCAGGTTAGGAATCCCAACATGATTGTGTCCTTTCCTTTGTATTCTCATTGAAGGACAGACAAGTCCAATTAGTCATTAAAACTTATTAATTCTGCCTCCTAAATTTGTTTGACATCCTCTCTTCATTCACAGCCAGTATAATACTTCACCTAAATTATAGCAGTAATAGTCTTAATGTCTCTCATCTGGTACCCCTCCAAATGTGGCTTCCATACTAAAGTCTGAGTAATCATTCAAACACAGTTTGACTCTGTTATGCCCCTTCCTAAAACTTTTTAATTACCTTTCCCTTGCCAAGGGGATAAAATACAAACTTAGTCTTCTACTTTTCTTCCCAACTATTCCATGGTACAGGTCCCTGGACAGACCATGCTCTTCTACTGTAATACCTCTGTACATATTCTTCGTGCCTAAAATACCTTTCTAACTCTTGATAACCCACTCTACTTGTCCATTAGAACCAGTTCAAATTTCACCTCTTTGAAGTTTTCCCTGACTAGTTAAGCGGAATTGCCTACTCCCTCCATTCTATATCTTTGTAACACACACATCTCTATTGCAATATTCTTCATACTTTAGCGTAGTTATCTGTTTACACATCTTTCCTAGAATAGCTCCAGGATCAGAACTATATTCATTTTTGTAACCCAGGCACTGGGCCTAAAACAAAGATAAAGGTTTTTTGAATAAATTTGTTGACCAAATCAAATAACAAAGTATACATATTTTACCTCAATTTATAGAGGCTGACAGCACTTCTTTAACATTAGATGAAGAGAAATTCGCTGGCTAGTGGAGGTATTTCAAAAACAATATGTTTAATGACTATATTTAATGTTTAATGGAGATATTCCATACTAAAACTTGGTGTAATTAATTTACCCTTTCTCATGTTGCAGGACATGTGTTTCCAAGTTTTCACTACTTTTTCAAATTGATTGTTTCCTTAAGCCATATTTCTGAAGAAAACATGACTTAAGGCATAACATTAAGGCTTTTGATACATAATAGCAAATTGTTTAAGCAAGGTTGCAGCAGCTTATACTTCTAATATGAAAACAATGAATAGTGGATACAATAAAAAATAATATAGTTACTGTTCTAATATAATAATAATTTAATGTAGAAAAACATTTCTTTTGATATGCCAAATAAGGTTAAATCCCTTTCAGCATTCTAATATATTTAATATTTTGTCATTTTTCTTCATCATACCTTCCTGTGGTAATGAAATAGGAAAGATACGTTTATATATACTTATAGGGGATGCCAGTGGTTGAGCACTTGTCTTGCAATTAAGAAGTCCAGGGTTCGATTCCCAGCCCCGGCCCATGCAAACCTATATGCTGAACCTTGGAAAAACTGGTAAGTGCTGGGATGGCTCAGTGGCAAAGGTGCTAACCTCCCATATTGGAGGCCCCCAGTTTGGTTCCTGCCCTGTGTGGCTCCACATCTACCTGTGTGGATGAAAATATGTCACAACTAATGATGTATACTATGAAGACTGTTCTGGGCCATCCCTCCTTTCTCTTTCTCTCTCTCTTTCTCTCTCTGTCTCTCTCAGCTTCTCTCGAAAACAATAAAATAAATCTTTAAAAAATTTTTTTGTGAATTTATAGAGGAACTAAATTTGTACTCTTTAAAAATGACCCAACACTATTTTTAGATTTTATCTAATGACAAATTGAGTCCCTTTACCACAATGTCCTTTCCTTTACAAATTGTTCTTGATACAACATAGCTCCTTTTAGTCAACTATAGCTTGTTCATTTTCCTACTCTTGTCATGATAACCCAAGCTACAAGAACCCTCTGGAGACTTCAAAAAAATACAGAATGATTTCAGAAAATATAACTAAACTTTATATGGGTCACTTCTTCTCTCCCTATAATAACTACATGTTCGTTCAGAAAAGCAAACTCTACTGAGTTAATGATTTAAGTTGTTCTTCAAATCTCCTGACAGTTTCACCATTTCACTTTAAATGCTCTTCAAAAGTTGCTCTTCTCATTAAATTGTAATCAGCAGGCACCTCTCAAAGAGCTGGCTTTAGAAGTATCATCAGCTTCCACAGCTTCAACTTCCATTCCCAAAGTTTTAGCTATGGTTTTGAGCATTTTCCCAAGCACTTCTCAACTGCCTATTGGACATTTCCATGTGCAAGTTTTATCGTGTCCCTCTTCACTATCTACGGGGCAAGAGTCAAACACTTACCCTAGTATTTCATATTTAGGGTTCTCCCCTTCTAATCCTAAAATACATTCCCAGACAGCATTATCCCTACTTCTCCAGGAAAACTGGTGTACTCATGGTCCTGAATCTGGCTGGTGTTACCAATCCCAAATGGAATGCCCTCCTCATGCTCTCTAGTTATCCTAACCTCACCTTTTTTCAGATCCTAGTTCAAACACCAGTTCTTAACAACAGCATCTATCTGTACCACACATTTATTGCTTTGCATTTTTGCTTACCTTTTCTGGTATAATTATGTTAATTCCCCAACTACAATTCTAAGGCATTGTAGAGGGAAGGGATTGTAACTCATGCTTTTGTTCTTCCTCAAAGTCTGACAGAAGATCTTGCAGGGAGCTTATGGAACATAGACTGTGTATTAGATACAATGCTAAATAATTTCCAATTAGTCGTTTAATCTACATAATAAATGCATGAGGTACCAGTAAATACTGTTATTGTCTCTAATTCCTAATGACAAAAAGAAAATTTATAAAGGTCATTTACCTACCCAAGGTCACAAAACTAGTGTCAGAACTAGGACCTAATTTCAGGTTTTTCTGATGCTAGTGCTGTCTTTTGGCTAGTGCCTCATAAAAATAGGTCCTCCTGTCGTATTTGATCCAGACAGCCCAGAAGACAGCTTGGGCTTCAAAGGTATGAAAAGAGGGCAAATTTTGGTTCAGCAACTTTTCTTTCTCCCATTCACACAAAGCTTTTATATAAATAATCATCTTTGCCTGAAAACCAGAGATAAGCTCTAACCAAAGAATTCCAAATTCCACCTATGGGCAAGACCCAGTCCCACTCCAGGGTGCTCTAAAAACAACATGATTGTCTTAGAGGCTGAATCATCAAAAGAACTGATTTTAGTCTTCAGGATTCTAGAAAGCAAGGTTGGTCTAGGTCTGAAAGTGCTGGAAAGAAAAGAGAAAATAAAAACAAACCACTTTTCTTTGCCAAAATCTCTGCTTTAACAGCTAGTAATTAAAAGGTGCTGTATATGTTGATGAGTCGCAGGGATTATCAGAACAAATGGAAAGGCAATTAATGGTCACTGTGTCTACTCAGGTGGCCCTTGGATCCTTTTTGAAAACCAAATAGTGTTTGTATAATATCAGTGCCAGGACCTATGAGGGAGGCTCCGGGCCCAGGTCCTGCCCTGCGCAGCCCTGTGCCCACCTGTGGAGTGAAACTATTTGGAAAACGAATGCTGTCAACTATGGAGACTGCCCTGGGCCTGCCCCCTTCTCTCTGTCTCTTTCTGTCAAAAATCAATAAAATAAATCTTTAAAAAATAATAAAATAAAAAATAAAGCTGAAAAAATAAAAAAGATGTGGAAACCCAGGCTCAGAAATGTTGTAAGATACTAGTATAGTTAAAAAGTGGTAGATCCAAGATCAGAACTCAAGTCTTCCAACTCACTAGTTAGCTTGCTCTTTCAATTGCACTATAAGTCTTACATTGGTTTGGTTTAATGTTGGCTATATCATGTGACAGGCTGGTATCCTCAGCACTTTGCTCCAACCAGCTGAACCAAAATCTAGAGCTTTACAGTGTAGCTCTATCCTGAAGCCATAGTTATACTCTTGAGGAAGCTGTGCCAACTGAACCAAGAAGAATACTTTACATAGATCTCCTACCATTTTTTTTGAAAAACAAATTAGACCACCCACCCTAATGTCAATGGTTCATATCATCACAGTGCCAGGAAGTCAACATTATTAATATTATGGGAGGTGGTGTGTGGGAAGAACATAGGATATGAAATACAATTACCATATTTTCCGGTCCATAAGATGCACTTTTCCCCCCCAAAAAAGTGGAGGGAAAAGTGTGTGCGTCCTATGGAGTGAATGCTGCAAAGAAGAGTGCACGTTGGGGACCTTGATGCTGTGGGGAAGCTTGCAGCCAGATCAGAAAGCAGGGACTGCATGGAAGGAGAGCGGGTCCTGGCAGGTCAAGTGTGTCTTTTTTTTTTTTTTAATATATTTATTTGTTTGTTTGTTTATTTATTTATTTATGAGAGAGAGAGAGATACAGAGAGAGAAGTGAACTGGGGGAGCTCCCAGTTCAGCATATGGTTCCGCACGGGCCGGGGCCAGGATTCAATCCCCGGTCCCCGGTGCTGCAAAGTGAGTGCTTAACCCACTGAGCCATCCTGGCTTCCCCCAAGTGCGTCTTATGGAGCGAAAAATACGTTATCTAAATTGTTATTTATTTATTTATTTATTTATTTTTAATTTTTATTTTTTTGAACTGAACTGGGGGCCTCACCGCATTCGGGAAGCACACCCCAGTTCAGCATGTGGGTCTGCCTGGGCCGGAGCTGGGATTCGATCCTGTCTTCGGGGTTTCAAAGCGAGCACTTAACCCGCTGAGCCATCCCGGTTTTCCCCGTTATCTAAATTTGATACTAGCCTTACGACTTATTAGCTGGCTGGCCCTGGGAGATAATAACAAATATTTATGGAGTACTCCCTATTTGCATGTCATGTATTTTGTTTATATGGTGAATAATTTCAAACAATCCTAAGATATATACCTTCATTATACTCATTTCACTAATAAAATATATTGAGGTTCTGGGAAGTTCAAGTAACTTACTCTAGGTTATACTGTTGGAAAGTTGAGGAGCTAGGATTCAAATCCCAGAAGCACACTATGACTCTAAAACCCTTATTCTCAATTTCTCTTTGTTTCCTCTAGAATAAAACAGATAATAGTAACAGCCATCCTACCTATATAATCAGTATTAAAGTATATAAAGGCATTCTTAATAGACTGCAAAATATTAGAGGTCAATGTATGAAATCCAAAGCTAATACTGACATATAGATGGGATTATCTGGAAGGTCTATACTCAAGTACATATTTCCTTCCCTTCTTTTCATTTAATATTGGGAGTCAATGATCTTCTGGCAACAATGATCTTTCTATCCAGACATTTCTTATCCTACCTCTTTCTATATCCTATGTTTCTGTGCAGAACACAGTGGGACATATCTTTAAACTACCACAAGATACAGATCTTATTAGTTTTAAAATCAATGAATTGAGAGTTTTTCAGCATCTATTGATGACAACTATATTTGATGATATTTACACAAAGATTACTTAGTCTACAGTAGGCATCTAAATAAGCATTTTACATGCCTTGTCAGTGAATCCTCCTAATAACCTATCATTCTTTTTTCAAATAAGGAAGCCCGGGCTTAGAAATGCTAAATAATTTGCCCAAGGTGACATAACTAGTGGGTGAATAAACTCAGGACTATTTTGACTCCAAAACTCAAGCTCTAAAGCTTAACTCATCTTTTACCTCCTGCCACACCCAGGTATAACCAAGAAGACTAATAACATCAATGCCCACATTTTCTTTACAATCAAGCTTCTGCCTGTTTTTACTTCCTTTAGTGGCCATATTTTTCCTAAACCAAAAGTCAAAATTTGTGGTCTGACAATCTGAAATAATTAAACTTCAGAAAAAATCCAGGACCTGTGGTTGCTGGGTCTTTATCTTTCTCCCCCATACCTGATCACCTAGAACAAGCACTACTCAGATTGTCCTCAGTTTCTGTTTTGCACCCAGGCTTACCTCCTCTTAGTGTTAAATCCATCTCCCAAGCAGAAGCCTCCACTTAAACTCTTCACCCAAAAGCCTCAGAGTCTCTTAGAAAATGCTCAATTAAGCTTATCATTCTGAAAAATTCTCCCCACAAAAGAAGAAGATAAAAGAAAGAAAGATTTTCTTTTCTTTTTTTCTTTTTTAAAGTAAGAAGTTTTTAAGACATCCTTTAGAAATATTCCCATTCTTCTAGTACTGGCCTCTCCCAGGGAGTGGGAGGAAAATAGTTTACCTTTTCTCTCAAGGGAGAGACACTGTTTTGCCTTTCCTTTCTAAAGTGGCTCTTCATTGCACTTTGCATTATAGGTTCTCCCAGAGGGAACGAAAAGAAAGCACAAACCCAAAACTTCATATGCAGAAATAATCTGCAAAATTTACTCATTTAACATATTTATTAAGCATCTATTATGCAGTAGGCTCCCAATACTCACTATTACTCCCCCCTACCCCCACCTACATGCATAATCAAGAATATTCAAATGTAGTAAATAACAAAGAAAAGGTCTTTCTACATGGGGGTAGGGTGAATACCGTGGAAAAAATAAGAAAATATCAGACAAGTATAAATGCTATAAATAAAAGGATGATATGATTGAGAGAATCTAAATACCTTTATTTAGAATAGATGGTCATTAAAGGCCTCAACAATGAAGTGACACCTAAATTAAGCTCACACCCAAATTGGTCCTTTTAGGACCCAGTCATGTGAAGACTGGTGGTGGAAGATGCAAAGGAACAGTTAACATGAAAATCCTAACGCAGAAATAAGCCTTTAGAGCAGAGGTTGGCAAAGTTTTTCTATAAAAGAGCCACAAAGTAAATATTTTAGTCTTTGTAAGTCACATAAGGTCTCTTGTATATTCTTCTTTGTTTTTGTTGTTGTAGTTTTAAAATTCTTTAAAAACGTAAAAACCGAAGAAGCCGGGATGGCTCAGCAGGTTAAGGGCTCACTTTGCAGCCCCAGGGATTGAGGATTAAATCTCAGCCACGGCCAGTGAGAACCCATATGCTGAATTGGGGTGTGCTTCCCATGTGGGAGGCCCCCAGTCCAGTTCTCACTGGGGCAAGCTTCCTATGTGGAAACCCCGGTTTGGCCCCTAGCTCAAGGGAGCATGCCTCCCATGAGGGAGGCCCCAGGCTGGATTCCCACCCTACGCAGCTCCCACCCACCTGGGTGGAACAAAACCATGTTGAAAAACTAACTTACAACTGTGGAGACTGCTCTGGGTCCTCCCCTTTCTCTCTGTCTCTCTCTGTCACTGTCAAAAACAATAAATCTTTTTTTTTTTAAAGATTTATTTTTATTGTTTTTTCTTTTTTTCTTGTTTGACAGAGAGAGAGACAGAGAGAAGGGGGAGGGCCCAGAGCAGTCTCCATAGTTGACAGCATTAGTTTTCCATATAGTTTCACTCCACAGGTGGGTGTGGGGCTGTGCAGAGCAGGAACTGGGCCAGGAGCCTCCCACACAGGCCCCAGCAAGAACTGAACTGGAGGCACACCCCAGTTCAGCATATGGTTCCGCCTGGGCCGGAGCCAGGATTCGATCCTCAGTCTCCAGGGCTACAAAGTAAGTGCTTAATCCACTGAGCCATCCCAGCTTCCCCCAAAACAATAAACCTTATTTTAAAAAATGTAGAAACCATTCTTGGTTTCCTGCCAGTATATAAGTAGGCCCCTGGCAAAATTGGCCCCTGCCTTAGTGTTCTGACCCCTGCTTTAGAGCAGTGATCCCCAACCTTTTTGGCACCAGGGACCAGTTTCACAGAAGACAATTTTTCCACCAGCTGGGGAGGGGCAGGGACGATGGGGATAGTTTTTGGATGATTCAAGTGCAGATGCAGCTTAATTGTCACGTGCCACTCACTGGTAGGGTTCTGATATGAGTCTGCAAGCAATTAAATTTTTTTTTTTATTAGTTTTGACAGAGAGAGAGACAGACAGACAGACAGAGAACTGAACTGGGGGAACTCCCCAGTTCAGCACATGAGTCCGCATGGGCCGGGGCCGGGATTCGATCCTGGGTCTCCTGTGCTGCAAAGTGAGCGCTTAACCCACTAAGCCATCCCAGCTTCCCCAATTTTTTTTTTTTTAAAGATTTATTCATTGTTTTTGACAGAGAGAGAGAGAGAGATACAGTCAGAGACAGAGAGAAGGGGGAGGGCCCAGAACAGTCTCCATAGTTGCACATCATTGGTTTTTCCACATAGTTTCATTCCACAGGTGGGCTTGGGGCTGCACAGGGCAGGAACTGGGCCGGGGTCTCGCCCCAGCTAGAACTGAATTGGGGGCACTCCCCAGTTCAGCACGTGGGTCTCCACAGGCCGGGGCCGGGATTCAATCCTCGGTCCCCGGGGCTGCAAAATGAGCGCCTAACACACTGAGCCATCCCGGCTTCCTGAGCAATTGATTTTTTATGTTCTCTGTGCAGTCAAACCTCTCTCTAATGTTAATCTGTATTTACAGCCACTCCCCCGCACTAGCATCACAGCCTCAGCTCCACCTCAGATCATCAGGCATTAGATTCTCATGAAGAGTGCACAACCTAGATCGCTCACATGTGCAGCTCACAATAGCGTTCATGCTCCTATGAGAATCTAATGCCACTGCTGACCTCACAGGAAATGGAGCTCAAGTAGTAATGCGAGTGATGGGGAGTGGCTGTAAATACAGATGAAGTTTCACTTGCTCACCTGCTGCTCACCTCCTGATGTACAGCCTGGTTCCTAAAAGGCCCAGGGGTTGGGAACCCCTGCTTTAGATGACATCTAATCAATTGTAGCTAGAGAGCAAGTAAACAAGGAGGAAAGTGGTACAAGATTAGGTCTGAAAGGTAGGCAGGAGCCAAGTCATGGAAAGCCTTTTGGACTAAGATTTTAGTTTTTGTTCTAGTGTGAAGCTCCTGGAGAGTTTTAAGCAGGGCAGTGACATGATCTGATTTATGCTTTTAAAAGACCACCAGGGTTCTCTGTGAAGAACAGACTTTAGTGGGATTAAGAGTGGAAACAGACAGGTGACTAGGTCAGCTACTGTATCACCCAGGTAAGAGAGGAGGAGGGTGGTAGTAGTAGATAAGTATAAAGAATTCAACAGAAAATGAACTGAACACACGCAATGAAAGTTGTTTATCACTTATGAATAAAATCATGGAATGATTCTTGAAATCTTACTCTAAAATCAAAAGGGTAGTCTAAAGAGCTTAGGTTGAACTATAAATAGTATTAAGTTTGATTCATAGAAAAATCGTGGTTATTCACATTTTTAGCAATATTTTGACATATTTGATTTATAGATATTTGACTTTCAGGAAGATTGTTTTTCTTCTCCCTGATGAAATGATTCACAGTTTCTTCTCTGGTTATTGATACTCATTATTTTCTCCCTTTCACCTAAATGTATTATAAAGTATACTTAGAATGTTTCTCTTCTTTCAAAGTGCACTGTAGTCAATCAAAAGATAACTGTTAGCTCTTTTCTAAATTCTGAGATACTTCCAACTTCCCTTCCCTTTCAAGTTCCCTTCCAACTTCCCTTCTCAAAATTTTAACTATGAGGAATTTAGAAATGTAAATGGTTGTCACACTATCCAAACTCTCATTTTCTTGTTCATCTATAAAACTACAGCTGTGAGTTTTTGAAAATTCATCAAGTAATACATTTAATTTGGGCACATTTAAAAATATTTGTTAAGACTTTTTTAAAAGTTTATGGGGAATATACAAAAACAAACAAACACCCCCCCTACCCAACCCCCCCCCCACACACACACACAAAGATGTTCTGTGATGGCAACCTTTAGACAGTAGGCAGAGTAGATAGTGTCAAAGGTTGAGTTCCTTAGAGACAGATTCTGAGACCAAGTTTTGCATGCAAATGATTTACTGGGGCAGGATATAACTGGCAAATACACCCGCAATGAAATGAATAAGGTAGGAAGAGTCATACAGAGACAGTGATCCCCAAAGTAATTGCAATTGGATATTCAGCTGATCCTATGATTAGCTCTAGAGCTGGGATGGTCCCTCAGACTTAGCCTCAGATGAGGCAAGGAACCTGGGTCTTTGCATCTTAAATCAGTCAGTCACTGCTTGAGGGTTCCAAAGAGCATAACCTTAGCATGCATAACCCTGCAGAACACAAAGCTTCACAGCATCAGGAACTAAAATTCCAACAGCCAAGGGATGAATGAGTACATTAGCAGTAAAGAGAGGATCTGGGTTGCAGCACCACAGTACACTTCTGAGATACTCTGATAGTCTCATGAAGCCATATGCTTTATAGTTTAATGTTTGTCATGGCACATAGTATTTTACCGTAAGTATATTGTATTTTTAATAAAATTCTCTAGTAATTTTTAGTCTGCCAAATATACTACTCATTAGCATGACACGTATTTTCATTAAAATACTAGTTTTTATCAGGTAATATAGTATTTTACCATGGCATGTAACATTTTTATTGAAAATAAAGGCTTCATGTTCAAATATTTTAGAAACGTACTTTCAAACACTATTGCTGGAAAAGTGACTCAACTGCCATTTCAACTGTGTGCCTATATGCAGCTGATGATTAAACCTGAGTCATTTTTTACTCTTCCTTCTCCCTTATTAAGTCCTATGGCTCCTTCTGTGATAAGACTCCTTCATTTGTCCTTTTCTGTCACTGCCACCAATGCTGGTCCCCATCTCCTCAAACTTAAAATGTATCCTGTATCCAATTTCACCTAAGTTATTTTTGGAGGGAAGTGCCCCATTGTATGACTTGCATTAATTCCTCAAATAGTCATTGAGAGTCTGTGCAAGGCACTTAAAGAAGTAACACTGAGCAATAAGACAGTACAATCCCTCCATCTCTTATGAACATTAATTTCTAGTGAGTGAGAGAGATTTCAAATATTCAATTCCATGATAAATAATTTCATGGCAATTGTGATAAAAATGCTATGAAAAAGTACCAGATGTTATAAAACCATATGATGTTAGGACCTGGATTCCTGGATTGGGGAGTCACGGAGGGGTTTTTCTAAAGTAAAGGAACAAAAAGACAAAGTTCAAAGGAAATACATTCCATGCAAAGAGAAAACCATGCTTCTTCCTACCTTCCATTTCTGAAGAGGAAGAGGCATGGTATAGTCAAGGAACTAAGGAAGAAAGCCAGGAGCCAGCACACTAGAACTCAGGATTCAGTTGGGAAGTTAGAGAAAGTGGGTAGCTGGGTAAAGTAAGCAAGGGCAATACAGAGCCATGAGAAGTGGAGTTTTATTTTACTTTTTTTAAATTTTTCATATTGAAATCATTTCAGAATTACAGAAATGTTACAAAAAAGAATTTCCCTGCACTTTTACCCACAGTCTCCAAATATTAACAATTTAGATTACAACAGTATTATCAAAATCAAAATAATTAATACCTTTTCAATACTATTACATTATATAATTTATAGACCTTATTTTGTCAACTGGCCTACTAATGTCCCTTTTAAGAATCCAGCCAAGTCATGGAAACAACCAAAGTACCCTTTGATAGAAGACTGGATAAAGAAGTTGTGGTACATTTATACAATGGAATACTACTCTGCAATAAGAAAAGATGAAATACAGCAATTTGTGACAACATGGACAGACCTTGAAAACATCTTATTAAGCGAAATAAGTCAGACTGAAAGAATCAAGAAACATATGACCTCACTTACAGGTGGAATATAAAACTGAAAGTAACAAAGAAACAAAATCTCACAGACACAGTTAATAGTTTAATGGTTACCTAAGGGTAAGAGGGAAGGCCTGTGGGAGAGCTGGGGGGAGGAGTAAGAAGGGAGCATCAAATATATTTTGATGGAAAGAG